>JAPDSC010094164.1:0-11313 GCA_026290005.1 Latrodectus geometricus | reverse complement strand
GGACCATGGCCAGTGAGGAAAAGAATCTCATTTCTGGACCAATACCGGGGATGCATAGAAACAGAAGGTTCTAAACCGAAGATGGAATGGCCTGTATTACCATTAATCCATTCTTTCTGCCAGTTCTTCATTACCCAGTTTCTGAGGATGGATTTTATTGAGCATCGCGGAAGAGGTATAATTGTTTTTTGATCATCTGACATGGCAGCATTTTTAGCAGCTTGGTCGGCTTTTTCGTTACCCGCAGTTCCCACAGTTTCCTGTTTTTGATCCGTCAGTGAAGATATTGATCTTGCCATCTTCAAAGGTTGGAACATTAGTTTTCTCATCAATTGAGATCTGTGGTTCTAGATGAAAAATGCCTGGATGTATTGAATCTACTTTAATTTCGACTTCAATGTCTGATGATTGTGGGAGAGGAGGATCAAGGGAGGGAATTTGGTAACGTGTAAGGTGAATAAATTTTGCTTCTGCTTCTATTGTAAGATTAAGTGGTGGGATTCCTGCTATTACTTGAAGTGCTGATGTTGGAGTTGTTTGAAATGCTCCTGTGATGTTAAGGAGAAATTTTCGCTGTATAGAATTTAGCTTCAAGGATAATTTGGCAGAGAGTGGAGTTCCCCAAATGGCATCTCCATAAAGAAGCATTCTTTCCGTTACAGTTTTGTATAACACTGTGCGGAATTTCTTTGAATATCCCCACCGATTACTAGCAATTATTTTAAGTTTTTCATAATGTTTAACGGCTTTATTTCCCTGTGTTATGATATGAATTTTGAAATTTAACTTTTTATCAAACGTAATGCCCAGCAATTTGATGGTATCTGCTTTTTTCAATCGATGATCACCTAATAGAATTTGTGGCCCGCGCTGTAGCTTAGCAATTAAGAGAAATTTGGTCTTCTCGTACGAGATCTCGAGGTTGAAATCATCTGCCCATGATTTGAGAAGACCAAGAGCTTTACTCGCTACTTTCCCAAGCTTCTTTTCACTTCGTGCTGCCACCATGAAAGTGAAGTCGTCTGCAAAAGCTTGAAGGTGTACTGAGCTTTCTGCATCCAAATCTTTTCCTATGCTGGACCAATCGAATTTCAAGGGGATATCAGCTACTAAATTCCAGAGTATGGGACCACTGCAGTAGCCATGAGGGCATCCACAATAAGAAAAGTGCAGACAATTCCTTAAAATACAATTTGCTGACAAGATTATTGCACTTTGGAGTTTGGGGGAAAAACTTGTATCAAAATCTAATATGGCGCGTATAATCTGCAAATCTGTACAATCAGCTGACGCTTGCTGTCATAAATATTATAAATAAGGGAAACGTGAAGTCTACCCTCTACTGCTCTTTTTATCTCAATAAAATTTCACTTTTTTTTCTATTCCACACAGTTTAATTAGTACAAAGCTAGTTTGGATTAATCTATAGACCTTAATTTTAATTTTAGAAAGCTCTAATTTTTCTCTTTTATTACCTAACAAGCATATTTGTGGTTTAAAAAAAACTTTCATTTCTTCTAAAAATATACTTTTTATATAAGTTTTCACTACCTATTTTCAACACTTCATATTTTGTAAATTGATTTCATTTAATCGATGTTTAGTACGTGTTCAGGTATAAGTGAATTACAATATCATTTCCAAAACAAATAGCTCAGACCTTTTACTATTTTACACTTGTTTACTCAATAGTTTTCACTGTTTTTTTTAACATTTATTTTCTTTTATTTAATATATATATATATAAATTAAAGTACCTCATACTTTATTTTTAGCTCTATTATTGGGATTAGGAACACCTTGCATTTTTGAAATCATAAAGGGCCGATCTCCAACATCGCCAGTAAGATATTTTTAATATTTAATAAAATGAAGAGAATTTTTGAGCTATCTTTTATTTTTAGATTTAAGTAAACATTAAATTAAAAATTTATTATTTTTCACTTAGCATACGTATGCATTATTATGTAAATTCCTTCATCTGTATTTAAATATATCAATAATTTGTAATTATATTTATCTCAAACATTTAAATATATTGTTGTTCATTATTATTGACAAATATACCTTTATTTTCATACTACAACAGTAGGAATTATTTTAAGAAAATTCTAGGAAGGTAATTAAAAATTATTTAAAGTACTGCAAAAATATGAAATATTTTATTCTAAAATAGAGGCAGATCATCAATCGTAACTCGTACAATAGAGAAGATAAGTGAACGTTTCGAAGGAACTCGTTTGCTGTTGTTTGCTTTACAATTTCAAAGTAGGTTTATCAACTGCTGCATCAAGTCAACGAATACGTAGAAGAGTTTGGGGATAGTGTTATGAATGAACGTACGGCATGGCATTAGTTTCACAAATTCGGAGAGTTGTCTCTCTGCAACCACGCAAAATTATGATTTGCGTTTGGAGGACCAGTTGTCAAGTGTGTCACTACGAGCTGCTACCAACGGGCCAAACAGGCATTGCAACAGAAGGAGCCAGCACTGATTAATTGCAAGAGTGTACTGTTCTTGGAAGATAAAACATGAGGTTGCATGTCGAGCAAATGCCTAGGAATACTATGCAGCGATATGGTTGATACTTCGTGTCATCTTTCTTACTCACCTGATCTTGTACAATCACCACCTGACCTTGTAATTCTTACATTTCTAGGACAATCATCATCGTGGAAAATCGTTCACTAATAAAGCAGATTTGCGCGAAGTATTCACGAACTGCTTTCAGTTCAAAATCCTCAAATGTTACCGCAAGAGAATGGTACAACTGGAGACACGTTGGTCAGTGTGCTGGATATTAATCGTGATTACTTCGAGGACTAACAATGGGCTACACTTTCTGTAGATCATATTCTTTTGAATCATTAAAAACGGAAAGAATTCTCTTGATTATCTAATAGTTGTACTCAGAAGGGAAAATGTAATTTCAATACCAGTATTAGATTCGAAGAGAAATTCTAGAGAACGTAATAAAGCAAGAATGTAATTTCATATTTTTTTTATAAATTAATCGTTAAATTTAATAACTTTTAAAAATAAATAATTTATAAAATGAATAGTTGATAAGTAAGAAAGTATACTGAGTATAGATATCATTCATATAAAAATGCTATATCATTATTAATCTTTCAAACGCGACCAACGCGAAAGCCCACGTTTTCAAACGCTAACGCTAAAACGAATATAATCTTAGTCATTAAATATTTTAAACATTAAAAATTATTCTACAAAAAATTTCTAAATTCAGCATTTTTTTTTTTTTTTTTTTTTTTTTTACTTAAGAATACTTATTTCTTGCTTACCTGTCGCCTGTTGCTGCAATCTCCGAAGAAAGAAAATTCAAGAAAACTTGTTATGATAACATTCAATTTATGTTGTGCTATTGTCTTTAAAAATTATTCATTTTCATACGGAAAACATTTAAAAATGTCTTTTTAATTTTATGTAAAATTATTCGCTTGTTCGTAAATGCATTGTTTTTGATTTTCTGTTTAGTGTATGCACGAATAAATCAGATGGTTTTTCGAATTATACAGTTGTCAACGTGAGAAGCACGCCAAACCTTACCCATAGATTTCTAGCGATAGTCCTTGTGTTAAGTGAATGCAAAAGCAAGTTTAACTGAAAACTGTAGACGTTTGAATTGAATTGACATATTTGTTAAGATTACTGGAATACATGGAAATAGTACATCTTCGCTCTTGAATTTTCCATTCAAACTTGCAACTTTGATGTACTTGCTCATCATATTTTCCCCGAATAATCTTAAATTCTGTACAGTGGTAGTGGATTCATGTTTCGGAGGAAAATGACAGCCACACCGATTTTCAGTGTTAAAACGTGTGATGGCATATCATGTAAATCGAATGAATTCAAAAATTCAATAGGTTATTGCAGGAGTGGCCAAACTTTTGGGATCCGGGGTGGTCTACACCACATTTAAAAAATCAACGGCGGTCTACCAATGGCATAGCTAAATTAACGTGCATATTTATTTTCAGTAAAAAGAAAAAATAGTAAATTATGTAATTTTCCTAAAAAAAAATATTAATATTAACATTTAAATAAAAATTTACTGTCAAAAATAATTAAAGTAGTCATATATCAAAAACTGACCATCCTATTCACTTTGTTTAGTTGAAATTTGGCACTGTATAACTGTATATCTCATATTGTGGCTGGTACGAACTTATTGCAATGCATAAACACGAAATTAAATGTTCATCTGTTAAATGCGACCAATGTTTGTTTTTTGTTCATGGTTGAAAAAGCAGATTCGCAAAGATATCTCAATCCAAAGTATGATTTCAAATACAAAATCAATTTGTAAATATTTGGAAACGTTTCCTCAGAAATTAATTTCCAAACATCAGTATCGCTAAATATGCTTTGGATTTAAGAAATATATCGCATCTTAATTTAGTAATTTTTTCCTCGACCGTGACTGATGTGATGTCTATTAAATGTCCTATTTTTTCAGATATTCCATCAATGTTGACATTTTCATTAAATGGAATTATCATAAAATTAAGTATTTCTTTCAATCTAATTAAGTCAACGAATCTTCTTTCAAATTCTTCAAACAAAACAAGTATTAAGCGAAATCTTCGAAGTCTCGGTTTGGATTATGGATGCACTCTTGTTTTTGAAGCTTCTCAATTCATGTTTTCTTAATTGAGATGCATACCTTTCTAGAGTTTTTTGTTTAATCGCGTTCATCATGTCCGTTTTAGGTTTTAAATCGCAAACCTTTAATCATAAATATTTAAATCGTAAATCTTTGCAGTTTGTTTTGGGTTTTAAAGCGTAGACTTTAGTAAATTTTTATTTTAAATAATTCATTGATTCCATGTCATAAGTCACAAATTGTTATTATCCGATCATTATTGTTAATATCATTATCGGGATGGTCGCGTGGACAACCTAAAATGTCTTCGCGGTCGACGTCTTGGCCACCCCTGGGTTATTGTCAACTTCATTTTGATTCATCACAGTACAAATAAACTTTTTACATTGTCCTTAACTTAGTATTTCATTTCAAATGCTGAAATACTAATGTTTCGATAATATAAATCGATGTTTTCTTATATGTAATGAATCTTCACAATTTTATACATTGTAGATTTGATTACCATCTTCCCATTTCCAAAATCCAACTTGCAAAATGTCCGACAAAAACATTCTTTTGTAGTTGAAAACGCATTATATAGTTTTAAAAATACATTTCTTTACATATGGTCATAAAATTAATGGTTTGAGGGGTGCTCTAAGTTCATCAGTGGTTGTTGATCATGGTATAACTATCAGAATTTGTGGAAAATACGAGAGTAAAATGAGTGCTTTAAATGAGGTCTATGTTTCCTCTCATAATTTGCTGCGTACGATCAAACGATATAACTCCGTACGATATAATTCCGTATAATAAGTTCACATGTTTGAAAAATTTTGCCTGTTTCGGGAATTTTTATGATATTGCGTCTCAGTAGTTTTCATATTCGATGTCAATTTCAGTACTGAATGCGCTGTTCTGAATGTCTATTGTTGTTCAGTTTGTTAAACCATATCCAAAAGTGTTGTCGTAATTCCAGATGATGCACTTGTCAATACAACTTGATTCAATGATCGTAAGGTTGTCAGAATGAATGAAGTGAAAAAAGCTTTGCTTATACTTCTAGGCTTATCTATGAAGTACAATCTGCCGCTTTTGTGTTTCCTTGTATGTTTACATTATATGCAATGCGTTGTTCTGGAACAAATTTTGGAGGATTCTTTTCAACAAATGCACCCAAATCATTAACATTAAAATGAGTTCCACAATGCAAATCATCATCATAAGAGACATTTGCAGATTAGTTCAGTGCATGTCCTACTGCACCAATCCTTTGTTAGAGATTCTAATTTTTCATAAAATCTCTCGTCGATTTTTTTTTTTTTTTTTTTTTTTTTTAAGTATATTAATAAAAGAATTTTTACTAATATTTGTTTATTTAGAAACCAATGGACTGTAAGACTGTTTTAATAACTAATAATATACAAATATAATGGTGAAAAAAGCAGATTTGATGACAACATATTTAACACATAATTTGTCATATATAATCTTTAATTATATAATTTCATTTGAAACATTTAATATGCGAAAACATATGGAAAAAAAGCAGTATGTACCTTCCTTATTTTCACACCTTATTTTTCAGCCATATCCATAAAATGTCTACAAACATTTTTAATTAGCTTCTATACCAATAAACATTTTTAAATTAGTTTTTGTTTCATCCCGCAATCCAATGTAATTATTTAATAACCGTTTAAAATGTTAAAATTACATATATAATCTAAACAATAATTGCAACTTTTTTCAAATTTATAGTTTTTTAATAAAAGCTTTTAAAATTTATCTTTTTAAAAAACTGACTTCCCAGAAAAATACATAACTTATGATAGCTCAATGAGTAAGTTTATTCATTCACATGTATTCATTTAGGTTAATGTTTGAAGTATATATATTTCTATGTTTTAAAAAAGACCTTAACTTCACTCAAAAGAACTATCAATGTAAATTTTTTCTAAAAATACGAAAAAATTTTCGCCTAACTATATTTAGTTACACACATTGTACTTGATTAATTAGATTTTTTTTTTTTATTGCAGCTCATCTTTTCAGCGCAATTTGCCTTCCTTTTCGCTGCTTTAGGGATAGGTCTTCTCACTACAGCTATTTGTATGTCTATGTGGAAATTCCAAACAAAGAGATTCTATGGTCTCTTCCTCATAACCATATATGCCACTTTCATGATTCTAGCTCTTTTGGAAGAACTGAAAATTTTTACTTTGCCATTTTGACAGACAAAATAAATTTATTTATAGAGACTATCCTGTAGCCAATTGTGATATAAAACATAGGACATGGGTGAACATAGGAGCTGAGAATCAATATTTATATTGTCATCTTCATGGACACCATCCGCAATTAAGAGCTTGGCATCACAAGATGGAGTAACGTGGATTACAATAATTCATGAAATGGACACTTATTGTGATATGAAGGAATGTGCTTATTGACATTAGAAGATTCGAACAAAGTAGAAAATCAATGCAAGATCAAATTACTGTTTTCAATCATTTTCAATACACAACTAAGAGACATAAGAAATATTATATATATTTTTTTATATTGTGGTATAGTTGCCTCTGAAAATATACTATTATAATTAATTATAAAAAATCTAGCTTGATGTGTTTCATTCAATTTGATTTGTAAAATTTATTTTCAATATAGAAAAACTTATGAAATTTTCTCAAAGGTTATGTGATGAAATTATTTTTTTAAATGAAGAATATGAATGTAAACATTGAAATTTATTCATTGCTAAAACGATGATCGAATTAGTTAAATTTTTAGTTATTAAAGTCATATATAACCATGAAATAATGGAAGGATTTCATTCCCTGTTTTAAATTTACCATTAATTTTTAAAATTATAATAATGGAAATTGATGACAAGATGAGAAAAAAAATCATAACGTTTAAAATATTATGCATAGAACTAAAATATTTAAAAAGAAAAACTATTTTAATAACTATAATCAACAAAAGCATTGCAAGACAAATCTTAAAACTGAGATTTTATATCTTTAAACTTTATATATTTTTGCAAATTACACAGTAAACAATTCTACATATTTTTTAAATTATATTATCAACAAAAGCATTACAAGAACTTTTTTTAAAAATAGAAATTTTGCATCTTTAAATTCTATACATTTTAAGCAAGTTAGTCACAAAAGAAAAAATAAGCATAAGCAATTGTAAGACAATAAAATTATATAACCAATTAATGCCTGGTTAAAATATCCCTAAAAATTATTGTAATTAAATTTTGGTACTAGATTTTAATAAAAGTAGATGAAAAAAAATTAAAAGTTGATTTCACAAATCTTTCTCTAAAAATTAAAAGAAAAAACATCCAAATCAACTTTTGTTTCTTAATAAAACTTCCTTATAACTTTATGACTAATTTATTATTTATAATTGAACACATTAAAAAAAAAACAAGGACATTTCCTATAAAAAATGCAATCTTGTCAATTTCAATTACATGGGTTTATGAGTGTGTGCATCAATGTAAAATAAAAATCTCATAATCAAAGTTATATATATTTCAAATAATGGGGTAGCTATTCTTTTAAGTTCAACTTAGTATATTATGAAATTTTATTCAATAAAAATTATTTACTTTTATTCTATAAATAAATCTTAATATATGCATACACAACCCAAAACTTAATAGGCATTCAAAAAGAGATCATTGCATATCTGAAACACTGGAGAATGCAATAGCAATATTAATATTATAAAATAATTTCATAAAAATATCTCTTTTATGAAATTATCTTATAATATTATGAATATGGCTTCATGAGATAATGAATATGCATTTCCTATACTCTAACTTGGAAAATCATCCTTAAAATGAAGTTTCTAAAATTTGAAAATCAAGCAAATGCGATTCATAGAAACTTGTATTTAAATTGATTAATTGAAGTTCAGAAAAATTTTATTGAGACTGATTCCTTTTGTAGAAATCAACCTTTTTGTAGAAAACTTTGATATTTTTAAATTATATTTAATGTTTAACAACTATAACTTACCAATTTTAAATGCTATATATCATTTTTAATATTAAACAAATGATTATCTTTAAAATAAGAAACTCATAAAACATTTCAATTAAATCTTTTAAAAACATGTAACCTGTTTAGTAAATAATTTTAAGTGATAAATGAAATTATATAATCATTACACATGAAGCAAATGCTAATAACTATAAAATTTTAACTTACAATAACAAAATAAATATCAGATGAAATAAAGAAATGAGACAAAAATGAGCAATTAACTGAAAAAAAATTTATTTTCTTAATAAATAGCTTTTATACAATACCATTTTACAAAATAGGAAAGTTAAAACTTGAATGACAGAACTAACAATCATAGTTATAAAGAGATTGTAGTTATTGAACTGACAACTTAACAAATAAATTCTGACAAAAATCGTAACCAACTTTTAATCCACACATAGGAGTCTTTAGGAAATAACTGTTGTCAGCTTCGATTGAAACCAGGGGGAGGATTTGCAGCTGCCAATCCATACACAACTTTCCTTGAAGGATTAAGAAACCCAGGGGGTGGGGCTATTGAAGACATGGGAGGTAAGAAGTTTGATGAGGGTACAGGATTTTCCGATTCTCGAGTAATTTCTACAGCTGAGCCATTTGATAGCTTTTCAGAAGAAACTGTTTCTGAAGACTTAATTTCTTTGCATTTTTCAGCCTCTTTTTCAGTAGCATTTTTATTGAAAATATTTTCATCAGAAGATTTTGCTAATGGGTGTTTTCCACTTTTGTTACTATTTTCAGCTATCACAGAATTACTAGAAGCATTAAAATGTCTATTGTTTGAATTTGAATGAACTTTAGAAGATTGTGAATCTTTGTAATCATGACTCCTATCACCTGGTTCAGATCTGCCTTCTTGATGACTTCTGAAAGAGTTACGCCTGGGATGCATTCCTTGGTCATTGTAAAACTTTTGTGAAGATTTTCTGTTGGAATGATAAGTTTCTTCACTACGTTCATTACTTTTATTTCCAGTTTTTGTTTCATCAGAATAAAAATGGCTATTATTAGATATTGCAGAGGTTTTTGAATTAACTGACTCAACTGTTTTGTTTCTATCTACATCTATAAAGTCTAAAGAATTATCTGTAACTTGATTATTTTGAAATTTGGAATGTTTTTCTTGATTACCAGAAAAATCCCTGTAATTTCTTGATGCATTAAAACGCTTATTATTAGGATCTTTTCTATAATTTTGTTTTCCATAATTGTTCTTATGAGTCTGCCTATTTGTACTTCGATTTTTTTCAGGTCTATTTATATAATTTGAAGACTGAGAAGAAGCTTCAGTTTCTTGTTTATTATTAGAAGAATCATTTTGGCGATTAATGGAATCATTAGATTCTACATTTTCTACTGATGTACATTTTTTATTATCTACTAAAATTCCTATTTCATCACCTTGATTAGACTCTTGTTTTACTTCTGAAACATCATTCGAACACTCTTTTTCTTCTGAGGTTCTAACATTCTTTTTATGAAAGTTATCATTCTTTCTACTCTCATTGTATCCTCCATTTTTCCTATAAGTTCTTCTCTCACCTTCAAACCTAAAATTTCGCCTATCATTATCATAATAATTGTTAAACCTTGAGCCACCATACCTTTCATTTCTTCGATATCCGCCATATTTAAAGTTTCTTTTTTCTGCAATTCTTTCATCCTTTCTTTCACTATCAGATTGTGTGTGGTTATCTCTTGAATCATCATATTTATCATTATTTTCCTCAACTTTTTCATGTTGATTAATTTTATCCTTTTCCCCCTTTTCACCATCATCACAATTTTGATATTCTTTACAAGCATCAACATCATTATTCCCTGAATTATCAAGATCTACAATTTTAACTTTATTGCCAGAATTATCAGCTCTTCGATTAGGACCAAAATGATTATTTCTATCATTGACAAATCCACCATTTCTTTGGCGATCATAATAACGATCATTTCTTTTGTCATTGTATCTATCATTTCTTCTATTGTCACTATATCGATTGTTTCTTCTATCATATCTGTCATTAATCTTATCAGCATAATACCTGTCATTTCGCCTATCATTTCTTCTATCACCCAAATGCTGATTATTACTCCTGTCATTATGTCGATTTACTCTGTCTCTGTCATATCTATCATTTCTTCTAGAATTATCATATATTGCACTTCTTTCTTCTCCA
Source organism: Latrodectus geometricus (assembly GCA_026290005.1). Taxonomy (NCBI): domain Eukaryota; kingdom Metazoa; phylum Arthropoda; class Arachnida; order Araneae; family Theridiidae; genus Latrodectus; species Latrodectus geometricus. The sequence continues at coordinate 456 of JAPDSC010094164.1, read as the reverse complement.
ACATAACGGCCATTTTCTCTGCTATCTTTATATTTGTCATTTTTTCGATTACCTCCATACTCCCCAGTGTTATAAAAATTATTCTTGTCTTTTCGACTTTCATTATACCTTTGTGACCTTCCATCATAATAGTTTACATTTTTCTGATTTCTTTTCTTCGCATTAGTATTAACAGTAGTTTTTGCAACACAACCTAGAGTATTTTCAACTTTGTTTTCTGAAACTTCAATTGATTCTTGAGGCACTGATTCATTATCCTCTTTGAGCTCTTCTGTTACAATTGAATGACTTTCATCATCTTCTAATTTTGTATCTTCATTTACAGAAGGAACCTACAAAAATGTTATTTTATATAAGAATCAACAGAAAGCAAAATCAAATTTTGTCAAAAAATTGTAGAAAGTAATTTTTTTCCAAATTAGATTTGTAAAAAAATAATAAACTTTATTTATTCTT
>JAPDSC010094138.1:29957-48367 GCA_026290005.1 Latrodectus geometricus | reverse complement strand
CTTCATGTGATAATAAAGATAGATGTGAGTAGTTCTTGCTAGATATCGATACAAAGGTATGGTTCTAGCTTTTACAAAAAGTATAAAATTAAAAATTTATATGTTGTCTCGTATTTTGTTCTTACATTCATAAAGTTTGACTGATGTTTTCAGCATCTGGAAACTCATCTGACAACTGAGCTGTGGCCGCAGAAAAAAATTGTGTAGAAAAAAACTAACAGAAAACCAATTTTAAAGCCTCATGGAAACTAAGAATAATCTATCGAAGGAATTGAGTCCATCATTGTGCTACATTTGTATTAATAAAAGTTTTCAAGAGCCGGTAAAGTTCTTTAATGAAACCTATTATTTGCTCATGATTTGATGTCGACCCGTGTCTTTGAATTTTCAGATAATTAATGAAAGCAGTTAAAAAGAAATCAAATTAAGGTCTTTGACCAGTCATCATAACAAAAGGCACTCTGTAAATTAAATCATACTTAATATACATGTAGGATTCCATAATAATATTGGAATTAACATCGCTCAGAAATGGGTTTTTGGACACAATGAAAATCTATCAGTTAAAATAAAAAGTAACAATTGATCTTAGAATTATGGAGTGACCTGTGTAGACTTATTATATGGGATCAAATTGGTTCAGAGGATTTTTGGAATTTGAAAATGCTGAGCTTCTATGTCTAAGAATTTTAGCCTTTTATTAAATTAGTAAGATACAATGTATGAATACATTGAGATACACTTTAAGGGCTCTTTGGATATAACTGATAACATTGTAGCTAAAAATATCTTGCCTTAACAATGCATTGAAATTTAAGTAAACCGGAGTTATCTGTGTTTGAAGGATAAAAATAGCATCCTGCTTGTAATTAACAACAACAAAAACGAAAAATTATGCAATAAATTTCTGATAATTTTCTTGTAATTACTGAAAATAGCTCTAAGGTCAGTAAGTGAATAAATCTAAAATAATGTTTACAAATTGAAACAGATTAGAATAGAAAAACAAGCTTAAAGGAAAAAAATGCTTCAAAACCCAAAAGAAGCTAAACCATGAAATAATAAAATTTATGGAATGTAACTGCTGTTGCCATTGATCAAAAATAATATAGAAAACGACTTTTAAGTAATTTTACAATGTCTTTAAATAATGAATAAAATATTAAAACTGACTCAATATTTAGTCTTTTATAGTGATAATGCTGTTGCCATAAAAACATAAGATAACACAAAAAAAAACTGAATGTCTATTGGATTTGCTTATTGATAGTAAACACTAATTAATAATGTGTAATAACTAATGTGATACGTTAAATGAGAAAAGATGAAAAAATTCAAAATATCTGTGCCCAATTTAAAAAACACCCCCTCACCGACTTTGTGCTTTGTATTATACTTTGAAATGATTGACTTCGTGATTGATTTCTAAGCAGTTAAGGACAAACACAATTTCAAATACAATAAAATCTGATGAAACATTAGACTTGCATAAGATTATTTAATAATCTTTTTGCTTAAATTTCCTTTAATTTCAATTTCGGAAAATACTCGTAGCAATTTTAAAAACTAATAAAATAAATTTCCCAGATCGTGTTTGAAATCCTTTCATGCGTTTTCAACATGTTCTTTATATAGCGAATATAAATCCAATTGCACACATTTAATGCCTCTTTCCACGTATAACAAGTTCACATAATACCTCTTTGTTTTGCTTTTAAAGCGTGTTTTATCATACGCAAATAATTCCAATGACTTACCGTGCCAAAAAATAAATTTTGTTCGCGTTTTCTTGGAAAATATTAGTTTGGGGGAAAAGAAATCCATTATTTTTACGTGAACTTTATGCAACTTCTTTTGGATTCGCTTTGTAAAAAGGTTTAAAACAGCTTTCATGTAGACTTTTAGGTCTTGCGCGTTACGACTGCTGACATGCGGTTAACTTCGATCATTTTTGATATTTTATAGACATTTTTGACGATGCTGTATCCACATGCGAGGTGCATCTCTAACATCAAAAATACCCGAACGGAATCGACGAAACAAAAATTGCACGTAACTGGTTGTTACAGTCTTATATAGGACGATAAACACCTTTCACAATTTTAGCCACCTGGCTATCTTTTTCGCCGTTACAAGAGAAAAACGAAAATGCATCGAATTTTCTGTTTGTTGTCTTCCATTTTTAAAACCTTGTACTCGCAACTGAATTGATCAAACAAAAAACCGCAAGAGGATATTTTAGTGTCAAATGTCACCTTTCCAACGAGCATAAATCTGAAATTTTTTTATATATACCTGACGAGATATCGATCACTACAGACGTCTACCGAAAAAATAATGGATTACTTTTTCCCAATCTAATATTAAATAGTATAATGGCTTAAATATTCAGTTTATTTACTCACGTTTATGCTCTTTCATCTGTTAAAATTACAATTTTATATATAAATGTTACTTTATAGTGCTTATAAATTGCATGTACAGTTGCTTGACATACTATGCAAAGAAACTTCATCTTGTATTTTTTAAACGAGTTTTTTTACATGCAACATTTTTCTATATCTATCACTATTGGCTCATAATTGGAAAGCAGTAAATAATTTCTTAAGAACTTCAAACAATTTTTCTTTTTATGAAAATTCGTATGTTTAACTCTCGAGGTTGATATTCATATTTGTATACTATCGTGGTAAACGCACGTGGTGTCAGTTTCCCACCACACAGCTCATCTATAAAGCAAAATTCACAATTTAAATTAGTCTTAAAAATTTTAATCTGTACATAGTCAATTCCAATTTAAAAAATATCAATCTGAAATAAATAAATCGAATATTTAATAATATTGTTTCTTACTAAAGTGCAGTATTACAAGTTAGATAAAGGCTTCTATTACTAAGTACATTTTACGTAAACTCTTTTTATAATGAATGTACTTGCATGAAACTCTATAGTAGTAATAAGTATATTTAAATAAATTTTAAAACAATTCAAATATTATGCAACCAAAGTACATTTTACCATATCTATGATAAAAATTTGTTTTCATCACAATGTTCAGATAAAAATCTGGAAAAATATTTGAAAATTCTTGGCCCCATACTTGAACATAGCTCAGCATTGATAATAATTTTAATGATAATAATTTATTAAAACCATTAAGAGAATTTTACACAGTTTTCTTACCATTTGAAGATTTTACCTAAATGCTTTTTGTTGTGGGATTTTCTTTTTACATTTCTTAATGTAAATTTTCTAGTTAAATTGCCAAATTCTGCAATCCTTTGAAATACTTCCAAAGCTTATGTTCCAGTAAAAATATCTTTTTTGAAGTTACTTCGACGAGAAATTGATCATCAGAAAACAGTATAACCAACAAATTAATTATCTTTATTAGAAATTCCTTCCTCAGCTAAGATGAAGAAAATTTCAAATATAATAAAAATAAAAAATAATAAGTATACTCTACAAAGAAACTTAGTGAAAGATGAAAATAAATTCAAAAACGATGTTTTATCATAGGCATAAGTAGACCGAATATTGAGAATACTATAATAAAATGCAACACAGATAAAATAAGGAAAATCATTGATTCTAAATTTATATTATTTAATATCATGTAAATAAAATGAAAAGATGAATTATGTTTTGTTTACATAAAAACATATTTTTTGTATAGGATTTCTTATGTTTAATGTGACGTGATTCTTGCGAGGAATTGTGGCTGTTGGGCGTATTACACATGATGACATTAACGATAAGACTCAGTGGGAATACAGTTCCATTTGTGGAGAAAAGCTATTTTTATATTCAGCAATTAAAAAAAAAAAGGCTTTAGTTTCGCAGCAGTCGGCACCAAAATTTGTTCCAACAATTCTCTTATAGATTTCAGGCAGAGAAACTTAGACAAAATGGAGGATTATTCAATATTCGCATAAATAAACAACTTATCAACCAAAGGAATAGTTTGAGGATTTAATTTATCATGCATTAAATGTGAAACCAGGCTGAATAGAATCTTATACAAAGATTATGATTTTATCCAACATTACATGATTTTTAATGCAATAACAAAAACGTTTCTTGTTTGAAAATTATTTATCAAAGTCAGATGTCTTAAAATTAAATGATATGCAATTGGTTTTATACACATGAATTTAATATATAAGGCTAAGAAAGAACCACAAGGGAAATTGTTGAGAGCATCAGCAAGCATCTAAATTGAGCTGCCTAAATAGATTGGAAATAATAATCTCTAGTTTAAATTTTTACATAATTTACAGCATTGTTTATGTTTTAGTTTTTATAATACACTTACGCTTACAGTATATTTTTTATTATATCTTAAAATCCAATAACTGTATTTCTCTGATCCTATTCTGTGCTTATTTTTTATGATTTTGCAATAATTGGAGAGAAGTTAAATTAAAAAATCATTATAACTAATAGTTTTGTATTTTAACTTCGTTTCAAATAAAATCTATGAAATTTAAAGTAAATTTCTCTCTCGATATGTTTCTTTAAATTCGTATTAATCGCATATACTTCTTAGTTAGCACATACATATACTAAAAGAATTTTCGAAGCTCAAATTTTCATATTAAAAATCTCACCAGAAATGATGATGAGACAACATAACAAGAAAAGATATAACAAAAAATCTATTTACAAATGCTGATACTACAGTAACTATTTTTAAATTTAATTAGTTTTTTTTTTAATGTTTTTAGTTTTTATTTCCGTAGTCCACTCAAATTTGAAAGTTATATTCTATAAAAGATAATAAGTATTTTAATTAGTATTTAGTCTGTGTTTATTAACTGATTTGAAAATCTGATTTAGAGATAAGGAAACACGGAATGTCGCCCACGTAAAACTTCTACAGTATGAAGATTTAAAATAATTCATTACGGAAATGAATTAAAAAATAAAAAAATATCCTTTGTTCAGTTTTGTAAAGAATCAATTTTTTTAGAAGTAGCAGTTTGACAGTTTATTTCTTTATAGATATGCTTGAAATTTTTTATCTTTACAGAATGTCTTTTATTATACAAAGAAAACGAGTTTACCTATAGCGAGCATGTAGTTGTGATGTAACAAATATTTGAAATCAAAATGTTGTTTATTTGCGTTAAGTTATTATCTTACGTTATATGTTACTGCAGTATCAGCATTTGCAATGCTTTTTTATATCAAAATGATATTGTTATTGCCATTGAAAAATTAACTGTCAAATAATTGCTTCTTTAAAGTAACCTTCATAAATTTCAATTATTTTTTAAATTTCAAAATTTTCACATCTTATTTTTTATTATTTTTTCCATGAACTGTATTGTTCATAAGAAATATATATTTCATTTTTATCTCAGTAGGATTTTTTTCGAAAATTTAAAAGATGATTTTGTATAATGCTCCTCAATACTAACATTTCATTTTAATTTCCGTGACTGAGTGTTCCTAAAACCAGTTTTTGTTATGTATTGTTACATTAGGAATATTTTTAATTATAAAAAGCTACACAATGGATTTTTACAACGCTAATTTAATTATTTTCAAATGCATTTAAATCTAATGCTGTATCAATTGATGGAAAATTTAATCCGTTCCTCGGAAATAAACGTTTCAATTATTTACAAATATCAGCAAAACGATAGGAGGCACGTTAATGTAAAAAATTTTGAGCATAAGTGATAACTTCATATAGTTTAAGTAAATGTATTTCGAATCACTGCTTTAAAGTTTTTCCTTTATCATCAAAACTACTCCTCATATTTCAAATTTTTGACCAATGAATTGATAATTGAAAACATAAATGAAAGTCTTACATTATTAAATCATTAAATTTTACAGAACAATTATCTAATGTAATTATAATATTCTTGTCTTAATTTTGAATAAGAAAGGAATTAGATAATTACATATAAGCAGACTTTTATGAAGATAATTTATTTTAAGATTGTGATTTCCTAATTTAAGTAATCAGTTATGAAGTTATGTGACAATAGTTCTTTCATAGTTCAAAAATATTTTTTCCAAAACTTGGCTAGTTCTTTGTGGGGGAAGCTTGCAAAATGGAATTATTTTCTCTTAACCGTATTCTAACACCCTTTACAAAATTAAAGTCAGGTGACCTCTCTCTTCAATTACCATTGAGCATATTTTTTCATTTATCAGAAAATAGTATATGAAAGCTCCATGAAAACTTTTGTTATCTGTTAAAATAAAATTAGATGGAATTTTATTTATATGTTTCCAAAATAAAAAAAGTTCTAAATAGTTGCACACCTGACATATCTAACAGTTTTCTAAGATGTAATCATTATAATTTATGCAGGTATAGGAATAACATGAAAACCATATTTTTGAAAAAAGAAATATATTTTATAATATTTTTTAAAGTTTTAAGATTATTTAACACTTGTAAATCATGACATCTTAGGAGCTAGAGAATTGTCTTAAAATATGTTACTCTTTGTATTTGTTCTTTCTATAATAGATATATAAAAATTGTATATAAAGATAGGATTGTTTTATATAATATTACAATATATTTATTTAAAAATATTTATCCATTAGTTTAACTGTACGTGCTAATTTTCAACAGTTTCATTCAATAGTTATCAATGGAAGTAAATAAAATATTAATATAATACCCAACAGCATCCAATTCAATACTTAATCACTATAAAGAGACTATATCAAAGACATGGTGAAATATGTGTACCGATCCAACATGGTTGTTTATCATATAAAAATATTTAAACCTCAGAAGCTATAATGACATTTTTCTTAACTAGATAGCTAATTTCGAAAATGTCAGATGCGAAGAGTACACTTGGAAACATATTAAGTTTGAACCATACACTTTGACGAAGAGAAAAATCACCTTCCATAATTCATGCTATATTATTTGCTCCAGGCAAACTCTAATATTGCAGTTCACATTAAACTGACTTGACTGAAAACAGAAATATACAAAGAGGAAACAGTATATTTTCTAGAGAGCCTCTTTCCGTCTCTTATGAATTCTTCGGATTAATAGATTGACATTTAATTTTCTTTCATACATATACGCAAGAGAGAATCGTGAATCTAATGTGTCATATATCCATTGCCTCTTAATGTGGACACACAATGAACTTTTCTCACCACCTTTTCCTAAGATGTTAATAATCTATGTTAATTTGATGACTGAGATAATTCTACTCAGGTTTCTTATAGAAAACTTTTATTAAATAGCCTTCTCTTATCTTCGAAAGTATCAAAGTTTGTGAAAAACGTGAGTCAACACAACGGAAGTTATATATTTTTAAAAGCCAGTTGCAGGCATTACATTTCATCATATATTTTCAGTAGACACACCAACTACAACTTATATTTTACGCGAGGTCCACAAGGAATTCGCAAATTTAGATAACACATCTAAGCTGTTAAGCGAATTCTTTATCAAAATCATTGTTTTAAAACTATTTAATACAAAATTTATGCTTGTGAAAAAATTAATTTATTTTGCGGAATACTTCTTTCGATTAAAAAAATGTGCTCTGCGATTCGTTATATATATATATATATATATAAGATAAGCATGCAGAGAATGATTTATATTGAAAACACTTTTATGAAGAAAATTACCACTTTTTTATTTCCATTGTAATATTTGTTACGAACTGTTTGATCTCACAACATGTTAAAAAAAATGCACAAAAGTTTTTTTTTAAAAAAAAGAAAAAAAAACACACACACTCATTGTTTTCTCTCTCATGAAGTTTTCCAGATGCAATAACAATGAACATAATATTTTGTAAATGCATATATGCTACTAGGGACTTGAGAATCTTTAACTTGTCAATAAAATTTTGATTTTTTTTACAAATATTAAAGTTTTTTTTAAACAAAATTTTATCGCAGAAGAGTTTTCAGATTGTTTGTAAAAAGATTTGAAAATAAAATTTTTTGACATCATTTTCGAACTTTCCACCAGGAAATCATTTTCGAACAGGAAATTAGCACCTTTTTAGCATATTTAAATGCGTATGTGAAAATAGATGATAATGAGGTGAATTTTGCTCTAATTTCTCAAACAATGTGCACTGAATCCTCTTTTAAGTTGTTTAAAACACAATGATAAAATAACAAGTAAGACTCCCTACTACAAATTTTTTTTAATTATTAATGAGAAAAAAAAACAGCAACATTACAACTGCTAATGAATATATGCTCAAGTTTTAATATATTAACAAACAATTTTATATTAAATTAACTCCGGACTCAACAGAAATTTTAATTTTCATGCGAGATCCACTTCCACCTCGCTAAATAAAGCTAGTATTCCAAAAATGCATCATCACACGAGTCCGGTTAAAAAAACATACTTTAATATCATTTAATACAAAAACTGTACTGGTAATGTTAACTGTGTTAATCAAAATTAACATAGTTAACATTTATTTCTGCGATTATTATTTACATTTCCCTGATTTTTATGTATTTGTGTGATTCTCTAAACATACACAAACAAATATACATCCATATATATCGCAGTCAATATTTTTCTGGATTTCATTCTTCAATATTTTATAGATTTTTACTTCGTTTATTTTGAAAATTCAAATAAACTTTTAAAATAAATACAGTTAGTTCTATGTGTTATGTAATAATAAATGTTTTTATTCATATAATTGTTTTACAAAAAAACTTTATTTTTATCGTTCAAAATAAAAAAGCACTTTAAAATTTTTAAACCTACTGCATGTTCAGTTCTTTCAAAATTGATTACATTACTTATTGGTAATACAACTGGAATATTTAAATGCCCTTGAATTTCAAATGGAATGAAATTTCTAAATTTCAATTTACTTGATTATTCCTTCTTATTTAGTAAATTAAATTTCAAAAGTAAATTAAATTTCAATTTACTTGATTCTGTAATTTATCTCTATAAACTATCTCTGTAATTTATCTTATAACTATATTCTAAAATTATAGTTATAAGATAAATTACAGAGATAGTTTATAGAGATAAATTACAATTTTTACAAATTATTAATCTCAGTTACGATGATAAAATTTTCAAGTAAAATAAATTTTAAAATTAATAAATATCTTCTGCTGAGAACCTCAGTGAAGCCAGAAAAAAATGAGAAAACTATTTTACGCAACAGTCATAAACGCACAGACAAAAATTAGCAAATACTATAATAATATACAAATAAGAAAAAAAATATATAGAAAATTAAATTATTTAAAATTTTAAAAGAAACTTAAGAAAATGTTTTATTTATCTCTTTAAATAACAAAAGACAATTTCTTGTAAAGGATTCCTTACGTTTAATGTGACGTATGATTCTTACGAAAAGTTGTGTTTTATGGGGTCATTTTTACACGTGATGGCATTATCGAAAATACTATGTGGAAATAAAGTTCCGTTTCTGAAGAAAAGAATCTTTATTTCATGGAATTAAAAAGAGGTTTTAATCTAGCTGCAGAAAGCATTTAAATTTGTTCCAACTTATCTTGTTTGTAATTCAGTCAGAGAAAATTTGAGAAATAAAGGATTATTTAATATTCGCAATAATAGACAAGTTATCTATGAAAGGATTGGTTTCAAGACTTTAATTATCAATCTTTAAATTTTATTTCATTTTCGATAGAATCACAGAATATTATTATTTTATCAAACTTTATATCATTAATAATTCAATAACAAAAATATTTCTTTTATATACTGCATTTTATTTCTCAAAGCCATGCAGTTATATCTAATAATGTAACACTTGAAGGAAAATTGGATCATTTTCTGCGAATCAAACATGTTACTTATTATAAATATCATCAAATCAATAAGAGGGGCATCATAATATAAAGAAATTCTAACCAAAAATTGGATACTTTAAATATTTTAGGTATATTAGAAATATACTGTTTTAAATTTCTTCAGCTATCATCAAAATTTATATTTCAATTAAATTTTTTGGCTATAAATAAAACTGTTCTTCAACATAATCATGAAAATATATGAGTCATTTATATCAAATGTGGATATTATATTCTTGTCTGAATTTTGAATAAAAAATGAAATAGAAAATTACATAAAAGCAGACTTTTTTTATGCATATTTTATTTTCAGACTGTGATTTCTTATTTTGAGTAAGCAGTTTATACTGGTGAAAAAGTTAATTGTTTTTATAATTAGTTGCATTTCGTGGAATACTTGTTATTAATGATTTGCTCTATCAGTCGTTCAGTCGTTATAAATATATATAATAATGATATCAAGTTTATAAAACTAAGCAGAATGAGATAGGCTGAAAATGTCATACCAATGAGCCCAGAACGAACAGCTTTAAATGTTTTTAATGTAAACCTCTCTAATAAAAGACCAAGAGGAAGGACCAAAAAGGGATGGAAAGACTGTGTGGATGAGGATTTTTGACATCCTAAAAGTAAAGAACTGGAGATCAATTGCTGGGAGAGAGAGAAAAACAAATTAAGAAAAGCTTCTGAGGAAGGAAAAGGCCAACAAAAGGCTGTCGTGCCAATCCTGATGATGATGATATATATTTCTGTAAATATATATATATATATATATATATATATATTCTAGAGAGAGAGCTGGGAATTTTGAAACTGGGAATAATGTTTTGCATTGATATACAAATAATCTTTTTTGACCATAACATTTCACAGATAAATTAAAAATTTTTATCTGTAGAAAAATTTGAAATTTTAAAAATATTTTTAACATCATTTTCAAAGTTTTATTGTGTACTCTGCAAATCTGTATGCTCTCAATATATTTTAATGCACATGGGAAAGACAATGAGGCTGGATGCCGGCAAATACTGCTCTAATTTCTGAAACGATACGTATTGAATTCTCTCTTGCATGGTATAGGAAACAAAATGAAAAAGTAAGACTCATATCAAGTTTTGCTTCAAATCTTTCTTACATTATTAATACTTGAAAATGGAAAGTTCACATTACAACGTATAAGGAATTAATTCTTACACGATTAAATATTTATAAATTTTAAAAGTCTTACAACCTATATTATTCTATGCTTATATCAAAATGAGATATGCGGGATGGTTTCTTCCTCTAAACATCTATCTTATATATAAACGTTTATATAAGGCCCTAAATTACCTCGCACATATTAATCACGTAGTCTGCGACACCACCACCACTTCTCAGCGGAAAAAATCTACTTTAATACTAACACAATACTGGTGAAAAGTTAACATTGTATGGAGATTATTTTTAATATTTCTCTTATTATATTTATATGGGGAATTGATTACACACACACACACACACACACACACACACACACACACACACACACATATATATATTCCAATTTAATCTTCTTTAAATACGTATTATATAATTATATTATATGTATAGTAATAATATATTTTATATAATTATATAATTGTATTATATAATACGTATCATAATATTTTCACGACAGAATTAAATGTCAAAAATGAATTGTTTTAATGCGCATACAATAAACATTTTTGAATACCTTTCCCACAATACACTTTCTTAGAGTTTGAAATTTCATGCCCGAGATAATTCTGCTTTAATTCATTAAACAAAAAATATTCTATTCTCTTATCAAACGTTTAAAGAATCAAAACTTGATTAAAAATCAAGTCATTGCAAAAAATCTTAGGAAAATCTAAAGTCCCACTCACAGATGTTTATTTTGAATAATACAATTTTCAACGTTTATTTAATGCGAGGTCCACAACAACCTCGCATTTTTAATAAGCATATATTTTGCCCCCCACCACCTCCAATGATAAACCAAGTAAAATTACTGCTTTTAAAGAATTTATTATGAAATTTACACTGGTAAAAATGTAATGTATTTTGTGGAATACATTTTGAATAATGATTTTTGCTTTATCAATCGTTAAATAAATAAATAAATAAATAAATATATATATACATACGTTTGTTTGTGTTATATAGATGCTAAAAACTGAAAAAGGATAACATTTTGATCAAAAATATCTTTTATTAAGAGTGAAATAGTCGTGTAAATATATTTTTTTTTAATTTATTGTAATTATACTTGCACATGTAACTTAAATTTATAATTTTATATAAAGGGAAATTTAAGTTACTAATTAGTTTTTAATTTGTGGGAAACCATACCACATTTTTGAATGGAAGATTCTACAATTATAATGAAATACTGAATTGTTGCAGATTATAATTGATTTTATAAATTAATATTTCATCTAAAATAAAGTAAACACTTCATTAATTGGCAAATAGTTCGAAACATTCTTGCTTATAATGTTTAATTAAGCACAAATAGCTGCAGTTAAGTCAAAATGAGATTAAAACATTTTGAGAGCAGTTAAAATAAATTACTTGCCGATGCTTTAAATTCATCGAAACACGAAACTGTAGAGACATTGTTAACTTGAAAGAAATGAAGATGATGACCAGAATTCGTGGACGTACATGTGGAAGCTTCAATAATGGAGTCGTATGTTTGTTGAAGAAAATTTAGGTTTGCTGATTTGAAGGTTTCTCAAAGAGTCATCTTTCAAAAATATGTGTGATGCTCAAACGATTTTTAGTTTTTTGCCTAGTTATGCTGGTTTTAGCCTATAAATTGTGTCACTTTTATATTTTCCTCTGATTAAAGAGAAAACTAATCAACACATTTCACTAAATTTTTTTCGATGAAAATTTGGTGATGACGAAAATATAAAATTTCTATAATATGGATCATGAAATTATATAGAACATTAATCTAAGGCGGAATAATAATTATAATTTTGAACAAAAAAGAAATTAAGGTATTTAATTCTTTGATAGCTTTATTACACGAAATTTTATTTAGTTATTTTATTGAACTCAGAAAAATTTATAAATTATGTTATTTTGTTTTTTTAAGCAAGAATGTAATTTTATCTTCTATTTTATTTACAACAAATAATGATTCTTAATTTTGTTTGAGTTTATAAATTAATAAATTTAATTATGCATTTATAAGGCAAAAAAGCAATTTTTACAATATTCAGCTTTTTAATATTAATATTAATCTCCTTACATAATTGTTTCTGCCAACAAAATATTTATATTTAGCTGTTTTGGCTAACATTACTAATATTTAAAAAGAACGAAAATATATATATTTCATATTAATTTCCTAATTCCCTGACACATCTATATGCATAATATATGCACTTTAACTACTTCACAAAAAACATTTGTTAATGCTTTGGATTATTTAAAGGAAAAAAGAGCGGTTTTTGGTGCGACAAATAATGAGCTCATCACTGATAAATAACAGAAACGCGTGCTTCTTTCTTATTTTAACGTTCGCACCTGTCTAAAACTACTTTTGCAGTTTTTCTAATTTCATTCTTTGAACTATGTGAAAAATGACGCAATATGTCCTTAAATTCAGGAGGGAATGAATTAAATATACTTTTGTCCGCTTTGAAACGCTTGATATTACTTACTTGAACTTGTATGATACATTTTTTATATATTAATGATTTATTTGGGCTTGTTTGAAAAATAATTAACTATTGTTAAATTATACTTATGACAAATAAGCTGTTAATATTCAATCAACTTGTATTCAAAATATCATATAAATGTTACTACTTGTCAATAGCAGTCGTTGAATATAAATTAGCTGTCACTTTCTGAATGTAAAGAAAACGCATGACATTTTGACAGGAGAACACTTAACATTAAAACCACGTGCACGCTGATAAATTCTCTAAAGCATATCCGCAGTTGTTCAACTTAAAAACAAAAATTTTTTTAGAGTGATAAAACTCTCATCCTTCAAAACTAACCATGGTCCAAAGTACCAGGACCTTGCTCACTATTAACACCTTCACTCGATTACAGTCCGCATAAATTTAAACGAAAAAACTTGTTTTAAAATGGTTTAGTTTAAAAGTTATACTGGTGAAAATTATTACTGAATTTGTGCAATATTTTGTTATTTCTTTAGTTTGATAATCATTCTTAACAATCATGCTAATCATAATCTAATGTATCCAAAATTTATCTTTAATTATTGCCTCTTTACCGTATGATGGTCTTTGCTTGTATTTGCTGTCCTAGTGTTATACGTACTTTAATATAAATAGTGTATACGTACTTTAATATAAAATTAGATTTATTAAAACCTTGTCGATTATTAAACCTCCTTTAATTACAATTGTAGCTAAGAAAGCTGTATAAATCACTGTACAAAATACTGAAATCTCAAAATGCTTTTGTTGTCTGCTTTACACGCCATCTCTTTTTCACTAAGTCTTTGAATATCGTTAAATGTTAATTCTGAGTTAGTTTTTTATTTTTGCACTTAAAATTTTGTATATGATTTCCTTTGACATTTAGGATTGTTAAACAATTGCATATATTCTTAATTTTTATTGTTACATGAACGATAAAGTACTTTTGCTTATACATTTTTCTCTAAAGTATTACTGTTCTAGCTTTTTGAAACGATTTTTAAAAGTAAAATGTTCATTTTATTCTCATTGGCATGTTGCCTTCTGTTAGTAAACATTATTTTACGCTGTATATATATATATATATATATATATATATATATATATATATATATATGCAAATTTCTATAAATGAACTTTTTGCTCATTTTTAATGGCTTATTACAATTTAGGAATATTTCAACCGCAGCAGTTTCACACGTATAGATTTTAGGTACTGTAAGCTTTAACATGTCTCCTCATTCACTATGTTCTGAGAGAAAATTTGTCATATTCCGTTAAACTTATACTTAATATATTCCTGGAGGGCAACAAGTAATATGCATATGTCAACATGAAAAGAGAAATATGTTTTCATCAAGTTTTATTATACTTTTCTTATTCTGACGGATGGTAAGAAAGTTTGGTAAGGAGTGTTGAAACAAAATTATTGTCTTCGGAACTCGGGTATAAAAAATCAAATTTCAAGAATCGTAAGTTTTTAAAACACTCTGTTGTTAAATTCTATTGATTACATATGAAAAAAAGTGACGAGAAAACTATTTATGCTACCTGAATAGATATTTAATAATGTTAACGCGTTTCATTTGAATTCATGCATAATTTAAGTTTCAGGTTACCTAATTAGTAAAAGTCAAAATCTTGATTTTAAAGTTAATTTTAAAAAGGGCTCCTATATTTGATACTGATCCTGCTTTGTTTTTATCATTAATCAGAATACATGCTATTTAATAATTTATCTTATGAAAATGAAACACTTTATTAATTAATAAAAAGATGAAAATTAAAATTATGAATGTTACACATTTTGTTATTATTTTGTATAAAATTAAATAATTTTAGTTCAGATCTTATGCTATTAACATATTTTAAGGTTATTAAAAATTTTTGGGGGATATGTGAATTTTTGAAAGCAAACTCCCTAATACCACCAATAGTTTCAAGCAAATTGTAGATGATGAATCGAATCTTTTGTTCACTTCGAAACATTTGATTATATTTCCTTGAAGTTTTATGATACATTTTCATATATATTCATTTGTTTCTGCTTGTTTGAAAAATTAATAACATTATGTTAAATTCTACTTTGGATCATTAAGATGTAACTATTCAATCACCTTGAGAACAAAATAACACATAAAATTTACTATTTGTCTTTGAATATAAAAAATCTCTTGTTATCGAAATAAAAAAAAGTGCATGACATTTTGATAAGACAATACGTAATGTTAAAACCAAATGCACGCTGATAAACTCTCTTAAACATATCTATACTAGTTTAATTTGAAAACAAAAATTGAAAAGAAAAAAAAACGCTCCTGTAATATTTCCTTGAAGCAAAATTCTTAACTTTCAAACAAAGACAAGATCCAAAGTACCAGGACCTTGCTCAATTCTAACACCATTTGTGATACCTCAAGGACATTTAAAAGCGAAAACATTTGCTTTAAAAATGATTTAATTTGAAAGTTATGCTGGTGAAAATTATAACTGAGTTTGTGGAATATTTTGACATTTCTTTAATTTCATGTGAATTACAAATCTCATTAAAAATATTTCACGTGAATTACACCTAGTGTTAAACGTACTTTAATATAAAAAGCTAGATTTACGAAAACCTTTATTTTTTTGAAAGAATTAAAATTCACAAAAAAATATTAAACCTCCAGCAAGTACAATTATAGCTAACAAAAACTTATATAAAATACTGTACAAATTACTGAAATTCCAAAGTGCTTTTGTTGCACGCCTCTTTACATATCATCTTTTTTCACTAAGTCATTGAATATCTTTAACTATTAATTCTACGTTAGTTTTCCATATTTGTAGTTAGTATTATGCATACGATTTTTCATTTGACATTTATGATTTTAAAAATATTTCTCGCTCTAAAAATATTATTAAATTATTCTTAATTTTTATTGTTACATGAACGATAAAGTACTTTTTCATATTCATTGTCCAACAAACGACATTTGTTCTGGCTTTTTGAGATGATTTTTGAAAGTAGGATGTTCACATTATTTTCATTGTCATGTTACCTTCTATTAATAAATATTTTACGCTGTATATATATATATATATATATATATATATATATATATATATATATATATATATATATATATATATATATATATATATATATATATATATATATATAATAAGTTTCTTTTGCAGAGCAGGTAGAAAGTAGGTAAAATTTTGTACCCTTTCTATGCATATACTTTTTCTTCAGTTTTAATTACTTGTTCCTATTTAGGAATATTTCAACCTCAGTAATGTCACAAGTATAGTTTACAGATACTGTAATCTTTAAATGTTTCCTGGCAAACTATATTCTGAGAAAAAATATGTCATCTTCTGTAAAGCTTACAAGAATATTTAACTTAATCTTGGAGAGCTTCAAGCATTATACATACCCTAATAAATCAACACGAATAGAGAAATTAGTATTGATCAAATTTTAATATACTTTACTTATTCCCACGGATCGTAACATTTTTAATTAATATTGGAATACCAATTCTGCAACAAAATTATTGTTCTAGAATTGTTGCGTATGAAAAATGGAATTTCAAGAATCAAACATTTTTAAGAAATCTTTGTTGTTGAATTTAATTGATTACACACGAAAAAAAATTAATGAGAAAATCTTACATCCTATTTGAAGTAGATATTTAATAACATTAATGCGCTTCAAGGAATTTACGGATAGTTTAATTTACACTTTAAACGCTGACTGATGTATAAGATCATTTCATAAAATCATCTCATTTTTACTGTTTTGTCCATTAGAACATCCATTTCTGACAAGATATATTCTCAATTCTTTCGCGACGTAGATTCATTAAAGGTAAAAAAAATAGGAAGTGTTATTGTTTCAGGAGGACTTCATGGAGATGGAAAGACGTTTCCTAGATGATGTGCAGTTTGCCTTTTGTACATTTCCGCGCAAACAGTGAACTCCGCTTTATTATTAAGATCTCATCTTGAACAAATAATATAGCATCATTTAAACAGTGATCATTTTAATTTAAATCAATTATGCAAACAAAAAAGATCAAATAGTATAAAAACAAAAATTAAAAGTAAATTTCGGATATTTTAGGTTTTGAGTTGAAACAAACTTTTAACAGAAATATTGTTAAGCATGATTATCAAATTCAAGGAATATCAAAATATTCCACAATCTCATTTATGTTTTCACCAGCATAAATTTCAAATAAAGTCAATTTTAAAGCAAGTATTTTCGGTTTTTATCAAGAACTTGACGATGGAGGTGTTGGCATAATTGAGCAGGGTCATGGTAATTTGGGACTTTACCCGGATTTTAAAATTTAGATTTTTTTCTCACGATTTATTTATGCTGGTTTGAAATTTACTTACAATAAAACGAGTCCTTTTGGTCTTATAAACGCTAATTATTTAATTTTGCTGTCGGGAAGGGAAAAGGTAAGGTAAAAGATATCGTTTAAGGAAATCATAAATAATTGCTACAAAAGTAGCTTCTACTATTAATATCGGAAGGAGAGAATACATGATTGCTTTGTTAAAGCAATATTTACACTTTGAATAGGTGTAAGAATGATAACATTCTAAGACCCATATTAACGGGATAATAGCTTGAAATAAATAATCACAACTTAGCGACTTATAAAAAACTTCATCTGTGTAAAAAGTGAAACAGCATTTCCAATTTAAAATGAAAACAAGGTATAGAGGACTTCCTTAATTAAACTAAAGAAATCCTAAAGACGTTCACTTAGATGACTCACAATATCTTATGATCAGAGGGTTTTAATCGAAATGGATGCTTGTACACTCTTTAACTTGAAAATTGTTGAGTATTTCATATTTTTCTTTATTTTCATATAACTAAGTAAATATATATATATATATATATAT
>JAPDSC010094138.1:10476-29857 GCA_026290005.1 Latrodectus geometricus | reverse complement strand
TATATATAATACTTCTCACAAAAAATGATTTAATATTTATTCATATCATAATGCATTGGAAATTCATTTTTTTATGCTTCAATATCATATAGTTGTTTTTGATTGTATTTTTTGCAAAAACCCCTGAAAATTTCCATAATAATATATGTTATGAGTACATTAATAGATAAAATTAGCTTTGCGAAAACTTTCATTTTGTTGCATAAAATAAAGAATTTCATTAAAATCTGAAAGCCTTCTGAAAATACCGATGTTGCCAAAGAGAACAATCAATTAGAACGAATAACGTTTTAAACATCAAAAGGCTTTTGTTGTCTGAAGTTCTTTCAACTAATCTACTTTTAATTTTTTTTTGTTCATATGTGAAATCTAAAATGTAAAAATATATCTGTAAAAATTATTTAAATATTGTTGTTTTCTATCCTGCTCACTATTTACTATTATCGGTATCTGACCTGTTACAACGTTATGATGCTTATTGTTTTTTTATAACTTTTCAGTAACTTTCAATTTTATTTTAATATTATGAATATTATGAAATTATTTTGCACTATTTAATTATTTTCTTCAGATTATATGTAGTTATAATTTTTACCCATTTCAACTTTAGTCGTTCAAGAGACTTCCACTCAAACTGAAACAAATCCATTAGAATTAGAAGCAAAGAATCTCACTCATGTCTACATCCACAAAGTCATTGAAAAGAGGTATATTTAAATTGGTGGTACAAATTTGCAATTGTTCATTTATATATTACAGTCTACTTTTTTTGAAAGTAATAAATTTCTGAATTCTACATTTTTATTGTTATATGATTTTTT
The DNA here is from genome assembly GCA_026290005.1 of Latrodectus geometricus. Classification (NCBI taxonomy): domain Eukaryota; kingdom Metazoa; phylum Arthropoda; class Arachnida; order Araneae; family Theridiidae; genus Latrodectus; species Latrodectus geometricus. The sequence continues at coordinate 29,036 of JAPDSC010094138.1, read as the reverse complement.
GCAATAACAAATTTTTTTCAACTTCAGGCTTCCCCAAAATATTATTATTTTGCATTTTCAAGAATCAAGAATTCGGTTATCGAACATTTTTCTTGACCTGAAAAGTATATAAAGTAAAATAAAAAAACACTTCAGATTGGCAGTGATTGAAGCAATATTTTCTATTTTACAACAAACAGATTACAATTACATGATTACATTACATTACATTACAGATTACATTACAGTTAATTGTTTATATCGATTGAAACAGTTTCTTATAATTATTCTTTTTATAATTCATTAAAATTGGTCGCTTAGTAAATTTTTATCTAGATAACTTTATAACTCAAATAATTGCTTTTTACGTAATTATGATTAGTAAACAACATAGATTTATTTTGTACGTCGACATATATACATTGAAGAGAAATATGTATGTCATATAAAAAGCTTATCTGTTAATTAGTATTCTGCAAATATTTATTTTTTTTTTAAGTAATGATTGGATATAAATAAAATTTAGTAAGAAAGTGGTTTCATGATTTTAATTACAAATGATAATATTTTGGTAACTATCTTTATTAGGCTTCTCTAAACTGCATTTCTTTTAATGTATTCATGATTCTTTTCGTAGAGCTTTCTAGTTAGATTCTCCAGAAAATAATAAATTTATAAATTATATTGCTTTTGTAGGATCACGAGAAACTATGTAGGAAGTAATAGAGAAAATAATAGAAAACCTCAGAAATTGTCCCAAAATTGATTAACTGTTAAAGGTACAATAAATGTGCAATCAAGATTTCTAAGAGAACATAAAATTTACCTAATTTCACGTCTGAGAATTACTCGCAAAGCAAAAATTTATGTAATCGTAATTTGATCTGTCGACTGAAGAATTGTTTTTAGTTTTCTTGGAAATTTGAATTTTTTTTTAGAGATTATTTTCTTGTAAGTTTGTAATTCACAAGGAACTGTAAATGATTAGTTTTGCTTACTATACACAGATTCATTAAAAAGAAATGCAGAAAAAGGAATCATTTGTACAAAATATTTCCAGCTAAATATTTGTTTTATTTATTTCACATATCTACCGGCAAATGTTATTATTTTACATTTTAACTATATTTTAATTTTCAAAAATAATAAAAGTTTCTTTTTTCAAATGTGTTTTATATTAATGAAACAACAGACATTTATTCTATATAATTATTTTAATAGGTAACGATTTCACGGAAAAATAAAATTTGTTGCAAAGTTAAATTTTATTACAGAGTAGTGTTGTGACTAAACAAGCTAATTGTATTTCGTTTTGTTATTTTTCATGTCATTATAAACATTTTTAATTCTAAGAAGATTGTCAAAAGAAAATTAGTGAAACTGGAATTCTTGGCAGACTGTACTTCCTATAAAAGATTTACAATTTAATTATTTCTAATTTACCAAGACAGTAAATATTAAGAATATTTTAATAAATTAATTTGCAAAATAATAATTACCATAAAAGCAACTGAAATAAAAATATTTTAAAATTTAGTCAGTTGTTATGAAATCTATTCAAGATGTTTCAATAAAGTATTGTTGTTAATATTTTTGTAAAAGACTAAAATTTCAAACTATTATATTACGAGTCAAGGAATCAAACGAAACAGAACGAAATTGTAAAATGCTGATTATAATTTTGAACAAAGAAAAAGAAAGGTTATAGATGCACAAGTTTTTTCAATAGATATTCTTTATTTTAGATACTCATTTTGAGTAAGAAAATTTTGAATGCATAAGTTTAAGAGCATCGATATCATACTGACGTAAGAGGTTACAAATAGAAGTGTTCCATCACGACACTATCAGATATCACTTATAGTGTTAAAGAATGTTACAGAGTTAGAGATTTATTTTGTAAACTCTTAATCAGACATATATTTTGTATACTACAAAATCAAATATTATGTAAAACTCTTGTTGATACTTATTTCTGTGTATTAAATCAAATTTTATTATAGGGATAAAATGCATTTATGAAAATTTTGGGCTATAGGATTTCAATAATATTCCTTACACCAGTTAAATACACCATTAAATAACGCTTTAAGGATATGATGTGATATATACCCTTGGAACGTGATCTAATCATATCATGATTCCATTTAGGAAATTGGATCTCTTTTTACTGTCACATAATGCACAATGAGTACCAAGTGAAACTTATTAAATCTAACCAAGATTTTTATGAATTGAATGATCTGTGGTAATTCTTAATTTGTGGTAATTATTTCAGCGCAAGTAGAGCATTATAATCTTAGTATATTGATAAACCGACTATCTCATTGCAGAAATGAGCAGGACGCAAACAGCAAAGTGAACATACATTCGCAGTCACTCATGTAGCCTTCCGGTAACAATAACATCAAATACGAATTCCTAAGGATACATATATAAGTCGACAGAATTAATAATCTGTAATATAAATACAATGCTTCGTAATAAACGACAAACAGTAATTATTTTAAAGGTTGAAGCATTTGTAAAATTGGTCAAACATCTCTTTTCAGAAGAATTTGAAAGACTTCCTTATTTTGGACATGATTTAAAAGTCGCATTGATTTCTCCACAAGGCTGACTTTGGGATTACATTGAATTTATTCTTTTTTCGATTCTTCACATAATTATTGTGGTGAATTACTCTAGCTATACTTTAAATTACATCAAGGGTTTTGGGAAAAAATTGAAATAATTGATTTAACGAGAAATATAAAATAAATTAAAATCAGATTTAAACAAGCATCCTCAAAATATAATATTTTAACCTTGCAAAAAAGTACTTCTATGTTACGCTTTTGGCATAAAACATATACATTTTTCACAACAATATCTAAATTTTATTTAGTTCTTTTATTGAACTCAGAAAATTTTATAATTTCTATTACTTTGTTTTTTTAAGCAAAAATATAATTTTATCTTCTATTTTATTTACAACAAATAATGATTCTTCATTTTGTTTGAGTTTATAAATTAATAAATGTAATTATGCATTTATAAGGCACTAAAGCAATTTTTACAATTTTCAGCTTTTAAAAATTAACATTAATCTCATCAAATAATTCTGTCTGCTAACAAAATATTTGATTTTATTTAGTTGTGTATTGGGTAACATTATAAATATTTCAAAAGGACGAAAAAATATATATTTCAATCTTTTCATTGTGATAAATTTAAAGAAAATAATCTATTTCATATTAATTTAATATCTCGCTGACATTGTGCATAATATATGCATTTTAACTACTTGACAAAAAACATTTGTTTATGCTTTGGATTATTTAAAGAAAAAAAGAGCGATTTTTGGAGAGACAAATAATGAACTTGATCACTGGTAAATAACAGGAAAGGAGTGCTTCTTTCTTATTTTAGTGTTCGCACCTGTCTAAAACTACTGTTGTATTTTTTCTAATTTCATTCTTTAAAATATGTGAAAAATGATGCAATGTGTACGTAAATGTTCCAGGAAAGAATGAATTAAAAAAATCTTTTGTCGTTTTGAAACGCTGGATATTACTTTCTAGAACTTGTATGATACATTTTTATATATTAAGGATTTAAAAATAAATAACAATGTGTTATAAATTTTACTTTGGATGAATAAGCTGTAAATATTCAATCAACTTGTATTCAAAATATCATAAATGTTACTGCTTGTCATTAACAGGCGTTGAATATATATTAGCTGTCACTTTCTGAATGAAAAGAAAACGCATGACATTTTGACAGAACACTTAATGTTAAAACCACGCGTACGCTAATAAACACTCAAAAGCATATCCGCTGTAGTTCAAATTAAAAACAAAATTTTCTTTGGATGATAAAACTCTCGTCTTTCAAAACCAACCAAGGTCCAAAGTACCAGGACCTTGTTCAATAATTACACCATCACCAGATTATACTCCGCATAGTTTCAAACGAAAAAAACTTGTTTTAAAATGGTTTAGTTTTAAAGTTATTCGGGTGAAAATTATTACTGAGTTTCTGCAATATTTTGTTATTTCTTTAATTTGATAATCATGCTTAACAATATTGCTGTCAAAAGTTTATTTCTAATCATAATCTAATGTAGCCGAAATTTATCTTTAATTATTGCCTCTATACCGTATGATGGTCTATGTTTGTATTTGCTGTTTGTTTTTATATTAAAATACGTATACACTATTTATATTAAAGTGTTATACATACTTTAATATAAATAGTGTATACGTACTATAATATAAAATTAGATTTATAAAAACCTCTATCTTTTTTCACAGAATAAAATTTCATAAAAAAATATTAAACCTCCTGTAATTGCAATTGTAGCTAAAAAAGCTGTATAAATCTCTGTACAAAATAATGAAATCGCAAAATGCTTTTGTTGTCTGCTTTACACGCCATCTCTTTTTCACTAAGTGTTTGAATATCGTTAAATGTTAATTCTAAGTTAGTTTTTTAATTTTGTACTTAAAAATTTCCTTTGACATTTATGATTGTTAAACAATTTTATACATTCTTAATTTTTATTGTTACATGAACGATAGCAAAGTATTTTTGCCCATTCATAGTTCTCCAAAGTATTACTGAATAATAGTATATTTGAGTATAATTTTTAAAAGTAAAATGTTCACTTTATTTTCATTGTCACGTTAATAAATATTATTTTACACTATATATATATATATATATATATATATATATATATATATATATATATATATATATAGGCAAATTTCTATGCATGCACTTTTTGCTAATTTTTAATGGCTTATTACAATTTAGGAATATTTCAATCGCAGCAGTTTCACACGTATAGTTTTTAGATAATGAAATCTTTAGCATGTCTCCTGATACACTATGTTCTAAGAGAAAAGACTGCATAGTCCGTTAAACTTACAAGAATATTTAATAGATTCCTGGATTGCATCGACTAATATGCATATGCCAACATGGAAAGAGAAATTTGTTTTCATGAAGTTTTATTATGCTTTTCTTATTCCAATGGATGGTAACATTTTAACTAAAATGAAATACTATTCTTTACACGAAATTATTGTTTATGGAACTCTTGCGTATAAAAAATAAAACTTCAAGAATCGTGAGTTTTTAAAACACTGTTGTTAAATTCTATTGATTACATACGATAAAAAGTGACGAGAAATGTATCTATGCTATCTGAAGTAGATATTTAATAATATTAACGCGGTTTCATTTGAATTCATGCATAGTTTAAGTTTCAGGTTACATAATTGGCATAGGTAAAAATCTTCCACTTGATTTTAAAGTTAATTTTAACAAGGGCTCCTATATTTGATATTGATCCTGCTTTGTTTTTATCATTTATCAGAATGCATGCTATTTAATAATTTATCTCATGAAAGTGAAACATTTTATTAAGTAACAAAAAGATGAAAATTAAAATAATGAATGTTACACATTTTGTTGCCATCTTGTATAAAATTAAATAATTTCAGTTCAGATCTTTTGCTATTAACATATTTAAGGGTTATAAAACTTTTAGGGGGTTGTTTGAATTTGTCAAAGCAAACAAACTTCCTAATACCACGAATAATTTCAAGCCAATTGTAGATGATGTATTGAAAAATCTTTTGTCCACTTCGAAACATTTGATTATATTTCCTTGAAGTTTTATGATACATTTTCATATTTATTCATTTCTTTGTGCTTGTTTGAAAAATTAATAACATTATTTTAAATTCTACTTTGAATAATTAAGCTGTAACTATTCAATCGCCTTGAGCTCAAAATAACACATAAAATTTACTATTTGTCAGTAAAAATATTGGAATATAAGAAACCTCATATTATCGGAATAAAAAAAAGTGCATGATATTTTGATAAGAAAATACATGATGTTAAAACCAAATGCACGCTGATAAACTCTCTTAAACATACCTATACTAGTTTGATTTGAAAACAAATATTGAAAAGAAAAAAAAACGCTCTTGAAATATTTCCTTGAAGCAGAATTCTTAACTTTCAAATACACACAAGATCCAAAGCACCAGGACCTTGCTCATTTATAACACCATCTGTGATACCTCCTGAAAGTATTTAAATAGCCAAAAAATTTGCTTTAAAAATGATTTAATTTGAAAGTTATGCTGGTGAAAATTATAACTGAGTATGTGGAATATTTTGATGTTTATTTAATTTCATGTGAATTACAAATTTCATTAAAAAATATTTCATGTGAATTACACCTAGTGTTAAACATACTTTAATATATAAAGCTAGATTTACGAAAACCTCTGTTTTTTGAAAGAATAAAAATTCACAAAAAATATTAAACCTCCAGCAAGTACAATTATAGCTAACAAAAACTTTTATAATTTACTGCACAAATTACTGAAATTCCAAAGTGCTTTTGTTGCCTGCCTCTTTACATATCTTCTTTTTTCACTAAGTCATTGAATATCTTTAAGTGTTAATTCTAAGTTAGTTTTCCATTTTTGCAGTTAGTAATATGCATACTATTATTTCATTTGACATTTATGATTTTAAAAACATTTCACGCATTCTTATTTTTATTGTTACATGAACGATAAAGTACTTTTGCATATTCATTGTCCAACAAGCTACTTTTGTTCTGGCTTTTTCACATGATTTTTGAAAGTATCAGTCACTTTATTTTTATTGTCATGTTACCTTTTATTAATAAATATTTTACGCTGTATATATATATACAGCGGAAAAGTGTATACAGCGTATATATATATATATATATAACGTTTATTTTACAGAGCAGGTAAATTTCTATGCATGCACTTTTCGTTCTATTTTAATGACTTGTTTCAATTTAGGAATATTTCAACCTGAGTAATTTCAAAAGTATAGTTTACAGATAGTGTAATCTTTAACATGTTTCCTGGCACACTATATTCTGGGAAAAAATGTGTTATCTTATGTAAAACGTTCAAATTACGATATTTAAAAGGGTTTTTGTTGCCTGCCTGTTTGGATATTACCTTTTTTCACGAAGTCATTCACTCCTTTCAAAAACTTTAACTGCTAAAGTTAGTTTTCAATTTTTGCAGTTAGTAATATGCACACGATTATTTCATTTGACACTTATTTTACAATTGATTTTACAGGGCAGGTAAATTTCGATGCATGCGTTTTTTGTTTGTTTCAATTTAGGAATATTTCAAACTCAGTAATTTGAAAAGTATAGTTTACAGATACTGTAATCTTTAACATGTTTCTTGGCAAACTATATTCTGAGAGAAAATGTGTCATCTTCTGTAAAAATTACAAGAATATTTAACTTAATCTTGGAGGGCATCAAGCATTATACGTACCCTTATAAGTCAACATGAATATAGAAATTAGTATTGATCAAATTTTAATATACTTTACATATTCCGAAGGATGGTAACATTTTTAATTTAAATGGAATACCAATTCTTCGACAAAATTATTGTTCTAGAATACTTGAGCATTGAAAATGAAATTTCAAGGATCAAACGTTTTTAAGAAATCTCTGTTGTTGAATTTAATTGATTACACACGAAAAAAAAAATTAATGAAAAAAGTCGTATATCCTATCTGAAGTAGATATTTAATAACATTAATGCGTTTCAAGGAATTCACGGATAGTTTAATTTGCAGATTACCTACTTGATAAGTAAAAATCTTCCATTTGATTTTAAAGTTAATTTTAACGAAGGATCTTATATTTTAAACAGTGATCCAGTGGTGTTTTCTCATTATCCAGAATGCATACAATTTCATAATTTATTTCAAGAAAACGAAACATTTTATTAATTAATAAAAAAAATGAATATGAAAATACTGTATATTTTGTCTCGCCATCTGGTCTAAAATTTAATAACTTCAGTTTAGATCTTATGCCATTAACATATTTTGAGATCATTAAGAATTGCGGATGTGAATTCGTCAAGGCAAATTAACTTCCTAATGCCGCCAAAAGTTTCAAGGAAATCGTAGATGAAGGTTAGATTTTGTCTTCATACTTCTGCAAAGTTTCAACTATTTAGTATATTTCTTTGACGAGAAACTAATTTAAACGATGACTGATGCATAAGATAAACAGATTTTTACTGTAAGTCCATTTAAACATCCATTACTGATAAGATATAATTTCTATTCTTTCTTGACGTAGGTATCCCAAAATTAGCTATTCACTTTTAAAGAAATGTATCGTTATATTATCAGAGGCTTAATAATAATTGCATAATTATATTCGTATCATATCATAGTTGTATAATAAATATCAAGCTATATTAGTACATGTCTCCCCATATCTATGTGTGATGGGGGCTTTTTACTATGATGAAGCATTTGAATGGGATGCTGTTGGCATAAGTTGGCATTTTCTAATGCTCCGTTGATGACGATTTAATGTAACTGAAGAAATCTAATGACCACATAAAGTTAATCTGGTATATAAATCTTTTTCAATAAAAATATTTGGCTACTGTGAATAAGACAATATATCGTTAAATATCAGTTTTATATATCTATTATAGAGAGAACAATTGTAAAAGTGACATGACTTACAAATGTTAAACTATCTTAAAAACTTTAAAAATACTATACTACTAAAATATATTTCTTTTCTCGAAAACACAGTCTTTAACTTATCCCTATACCTGTATAATATATAATGATAACATTTTAGAAATCTGTTAGAATTTTAAAGGGTACAACATTTTCGAACCTTTTTTAAACTTCTTCAAATGGAACTTGATCTGATTTCATGTTAATAGGTAATAAATATTCAGGAAAGCACCTACTCGAATGTTTACTGAAAATGAAAAAAATATTCCCGATGAAAATTGAATAGACGGTTCACGTGACTTCAACTCCGCAAGTTATGCTAGGACATGATTATGAGAAAATAATTCTATTTCACAAGTTTCCATCTTACAAAATTAGCCAAACTGCAAAACTAATATTGTGGAACAATTAAAAAACTGTTGTCACATTAATTCATAAACTGTTTACTCAAATTAGTAAATCACAGTCTGAAAATAAATTATCGATATAAAAAGTCTGCCTTTATGTAAATTCTCAATTTCAATTTTTATTTAAAACTCATACCAGATTATTAAAACCGCGTTATATGAATATCAGATATTATTTCACGAATTTATAGAAGAATTTCTTTTTAGTTTTCTTCAATCAATTTATCGTCGAAAACATTTAATTGAAATATAATGAGTAATTACGATGATGATGAAAGAAGTTTAAAACAGTATGTTCATAATACATTTGCTTAAACTATTTCAAGTAACTGTTATTATTCAATATTATTTCTTCATATTATCGTGCTCCATATTGTTGCTTTTAAGAAGTTTGCAAAAGAAAAGTATCTAATTTTTCCTCAAGAGCTATATAATTAAATATAAAAATGCAATTGAAAATAACAGTGTAACGTCTTTCAATTAATTATTAAAATTATTTATAATAAAACGAAGGATAACAAAAGCTGATATTAGGAACATTCCGCCCCAAAAATTATAGCATATTATAAACCTTGAACAAACTTTATATAATCGTCTTTTAATTTTTGAAGGAAAAATGTATCGAGAAGATAAAAATGAAATGGATACTTCTTGTGTTATTCCTGGAAAAAGAAATCCTTGAAAAGATCAAAAGTACTCGTTTGGATACTTCAAAAATAATTTAAAACCATACATGAGACACTTTGAGCAAACATTTGGCACAAAAATATTTAGTTGAATTATAATATTTTGATATAATAAAACATATGATAAATAACTCACTGTAATAGTTTTAATAGTAATAGTTCTCAGTCAAGCGCAAGAACATATTGTTTTTGAATGCCTAATATCTACTTTTAAGAAATAGAGAACATCAAAATGTAAAAAAATCACCAAAAAAACAAATAAAGATATCAGTTGCGTCAGTACCTTGGTCATTTGCAGAATTAAATAAAATAACTTTTTCGTGTTTGAATAAATGACAACTTTCCGGAACCTGGTACTTTGACAAAACATAATTGAAAATTACATCCACCGAGGCTTCCATGTAAATTTACTTTCATGGATATTCATGTTGACTTATTAGGGTATGTATAATGCTTGATGCTCTCCACGATTAAGTTAAATATTCTTGTACATTTTACAGAAGATGACACGTTTTTTCTCATAATATAGTTGCCAGGAAACATGTTAAAGATTACAGTATCTGTAAACTATACTTTTGAAATTACGTAGGTTGAAATATTCCTAAATTGAAAAAATTCATTAAAACTGAACAAAAAACGCATGCATAGAAATTTACCTGCTCTGTAAAATGAACTGTAAAATAAACTTATTATATATACATACAGCGTAAAATATTTATAGAAGGTAACATGACAATAAAAATAAAGTGAACATAATACTTTAAAAAATCATCTAAAAAACCAGAAAAATAGTAGTTTCTTGGACAATGAATATGAAAAAGTACTTTATCGTTCATGTAACAATAAAAATAAGAATGCATGAAATGTTTTTAAAATCATAAATGTCAAATGAAAAATCGCATGCATATTACTTACTGCAAAAATGGAAAATTAACTTAGAATTAACAATTAAAGATATTCAATGACTTAGTGAAAAAAAGATGATATGTAAAGAGGCAGGGAACAAAAGCACTTTGGAATTTCAGTAATTTGCACAGTAATTAATATAACTTCGTTAGCTATAATTGTACTTGCTGGAGGTTTAATATTTTTTAGTGTATTTTTATTCTGTGAAAAAATAGGTTTTTGTGAATCTAGCCTTATATATTAAAGTACGTATTACACACTAGGTATAAATCACATGAAATTTTACAGCAAATACAAGCAAAACTGTTATTAATCGAAATTGAACATAATGTTATACTAAATTTCTTCAATAAATTCTTCTTAGTTTCACAAGGTATAATTGACATGAAATTTTACAGCAAATACAAGCAAAAAAGATCAAATAGTATAGAGGCAAAAATTAAAGACAAATTCCGGATATTTTAGGTTATGATTTTAAATAAACTTTTAACCGAAATATTGTTAAGCCTGTTTATCAAATTTAAGAAATATCAAAATATTCCACAATCACATTTATGTTTTCACCAGCATAAATTTCATATAAAGTCAATTTTAAAGCAAGTATTTTCGGTTGTAATCAAGAACTTGATGACGGAGGCTTTTGTATGATTGAGCATGGTCTTGGTAATTTGGACCTTGCCTGAATTTGAAAGTTAAGATTTTTTTCTATCTAAAGGAAATTTTATAGTAGTGCTGTTTTTCCCTTTTTAATTTTTGTTTTCAAATTAAACTGCTGATTTCCTTTAGAGGCTTTATCAGCATGCATTTGGTTTTAACCCTACGGTTCCCCTATCAAAATGACATGCACTTTTTTTTATTCCGTTTATAAGAGCTTTTTTATATTCAAAGACTCTTATTGACAAATAGTAACTTTTATCTGTTATTTTAAACTCAAGGCGATTGAATAGTTACAGCTTAATTATCCAACGTAGAAATTAACACATTGTTATTAATTTTTCAAACAAGCACAAATAAATGAACAAGTATAAAAATATATCATAAAACTTCAAGAAAATATAATCAAATGTTTAGAAGTAGACAAAAGATTTTTCAATTCATCATCTACAATTGGCTTGAAACTGTTGGTGGCATTAGGAAGTTTGTTTGCTGACGAATTTATGTCGCCGGCAATTTTAATGATCTCAAAATATGTTAATGCATAAGATCTGAAATAAAAATTAGATTTTATATAAGATAGCGGGATTGAAATTTTCCTAAATTGAAAAAAAATCATTTAAAACGAGCAAGAAATGTATACATAGAAATTGGCCTGTTCTGTAAAATAATATTTATCAATAGAAGGGAACACGACCATGAAACTAAAGTGAACATTTTACTTTAAAAAATCATCTCGCAAGGAGAGAACAGTAATATTTTGTTAAACAATGAATATGCAAAAATACTTTGCCGTCATTCATGCAACAATAAAAATTAAAAATGTGTGAAATTTTCTTACAATCATGAATGTTAAAAGGAAAATTATATGCAAATTACTAACTGTAAAATTACAAAAATAATTAACAACTAACGATTTTCAATGACTTAGTCAGAACGTGAAAGTGTGTCCGTAGTCAGGTAACAAAAGCATTTTCAAAATTCTCTGTATTTTTTACAGTAATTTATACAACTTTCTTAGCTATTCCAGTGTTTACTGGAGTTTAAAAATTATTTTGTGAATTTTTAGTATGTGAAAACAGATAGATGTTTTCGTGAAGCTAGTTTTACATATTAAAGTACGTATAACATTAGGTATAATTCAGATGAATTTTAACAGAAAATACAAGCAAAAAGGCTCATATGTTATTGAGGAAAAAATTCAAGATAAATTTCCGTTATATTAGGTTATGATTAGAAATAAAATTTTGACAGAAGTTTTGTTAAGCATGATTATTAAGTCAAAGTTGTCATGATTATTAAATCAGGTTATTGGCTTCAAGCTAAATACCCACCAATGTGTCTACGAGTGTTTATTTGCTTGCATGTTGATCATATTTAATTATTCCTCCATCAAATTTATTATACAATGGTTTATCATTGCAATATTAATGATGATAGCTTCTTTAGTTTCAACCGACTTTTACTGAAAAGCAGTAATTTTTACATCTTATTTTCACTCACGATGATTCAAGAGTTCAGCTTAACAATAAATAATAAGCAGAATTTAATACATTGTCATTAACTTTCAAAAAATCACAAAAAATTAACGATTTCTGAATACATCATATAACTTAAAGACAGTATAATCACAAATGTTTTGAAGTGAACAAAAGATTTTTTAAATTTATTGTCTCGTGTGGGGATTTTTTGTACATACTAGGTCGTTTTCACATATTTCAAAGGATGAAATTCGAAAAACTGTAAGTAGTCTTATACAGATGTGATTGCTAAAATAAGAAAGTAGCACGCATTTTCTGTTATTTACCAATGATCGAGTTCATGATTTTTCTCTCCAAAAATCGCTTTGTTTAAGTAAATCACTGAAACTGGGGTACTAAAAGTATGTCGTGGTCACAATGTCCTCCATGTTCAAATTCCAAATTAATACCTCTGGTGGTGTTAGGAGATAGACCTTGGGTCTTCTCTGGCTTCAATCCCTGAATTGGAAGATCCAGATGGTGCTGCCATCTTTATATAAAAATCGTATTTCTACCCTCGTGGGAAGGCTCTGTTTAAACAAGGAAGGCCTCCATTCTATCCTTCTGACTTCATTCGCCCAGTTTCTGACGGATGGACTTCGCTTCGCCAACTGTGTGCAATAAGTAAAAGCAATTAACTCACTCATATAAGTGTCAGAAGTGATTTATCAAAGTTTTATCAGAATTTTATAGCAGATTATACATATAAAGATCTTTGCTTTAAGCGATCGAATTGCAATAGCAATGTACTTTGGGAAGAAGTTAAGAGGCAATTAATATATTTGTTGATTTGTCAGAACATTAGGAAAATATTATAAAGTAGATTATTTTCTTTAAATTTATCACAGTGAAAAAGAAAAGAAGTATTTTCGATATTTTGGAACATTAATAATGTTAACCAATATGTGACTGAGCTAAGTAAAATCAAATATGATGTCGGAAGACAGAACTACATAAAGAGATTAATATTAATAATTTAAAATCTGTAATTGCTAGAAATTGTTTTATTTCTTTATAAAGTCATAATTGTATTAATTAAATTATAAATACAACCTAAATAGAGAATTAATAATTGTTGTAAATGTAATTGGAGATAAAGTTATATTCTTGATTAAAAAAGCAATATAACAGAATTCATAAATTTTACTAACTTCAATAAAAGAACTAAATAAAATATACATATTGTTGCGAAAAAAAAAGGAAATTTTTTATAATAAAAGCGTAACATATAAGTGCTTGTTTCCAAGGATAAAATATTAATTTATGAGGATGCTTGTCTAAATCTGCATTTTTTTAATTTTATATTGCTCGCTAAATCAATTATTTCAGTTTTTTTGCAAAGCTTGATTGAATTCACAAAGAATAACTATAATGATTCATTACATGATCGAAGTTAAAAATCCTGAGGAAGACAAATCAAAAGTAATTCCAAAGTTAGCTTTGCAGTGAAATCAATGCAACTTTCAAAATCATGTGTAATTTAAGGGAGTCTTTCAAATCCTTCTAAAGACAAATGTCTAACTAATTTTACAAATGCTTCAACCTTTAAAAATATTACTGTTTGTCGTTTATTACGAAGCATTATAATCATATCACAAATTCTAATCTCTCTCGAATTATTTTTTCATGCATATGAAATCGTATTTGATGTTATTATTTACTGGAGGATTTATGAGTGAGGTTGATAATGTATTCGCATTTACTATTTGCGTCCTGTTCCTTTCGGCAATGAGGTTTTCCATACATCAAATCATAGTGCTCGACTTGCACTTACATATTTACCACAAATCAATAAATTCATCCAAATCTTTGTTAGAATTAAATAAGTATCTCTAGGTACTCATCCCATGATGTGGCTGTAACAAGATATCCAGTTTCCTAAAATGTGAAAATCAAAATGGCAGGATGGGCATATATGATCAGACATCATGTTCCATGGGTATGCATCCCAACATATCTTTATAGCTGTATTTAACTGGTTTGAGGTATAGGATTAAAATCCTGTAGCCCTATGTTTGCTTTCTCAAGATTTCCCAATAGGTCATGATTCAGTTTTACTTCATAATAATCAGTGATCACATACAAATAAACTGACCAATAAGTTTTTTGGCATAAAAGCATTTGATGATTGAATTAACCAATCTGACATTAAATATCTTTTACATTTTGTGTAATATTGAAAAAACATTGCCAATCAGAAACATCTTTTGTGAAAAAACTTTAGAAGTTATTTTTTCTGAAAAGCTTTAGAGGCAGAAAGACTTAATTAAACTACTCAAATAATTATTAAAACTTTAAAAATTTAAATATAAATAGGTGTAGCAATTTTTAACTATGGTTGTAAAATGATCGAAATTTTTGTCGAAAGTAACATTGATAACATGATAGCTTTTCATAAATATATTTTTTTTACCTTTAATTTAATTTTGTATAATGAACAGAATTAAGTAACCACAAAAGGTTTACGTAATTTACGATTTTGTAGTAATTGAAAATATATGCCTGATAAAGAATTATTAAAATAGGTTTTCATTCTTTAACTCTGTAAAAGATCTGATATGATCATAATGGAGCAATAATTTTTGCATTCTGTCACGTCAGAAAATTATTCAAATTTTTGCAATATCGTTGCTCAGCTATCAAAGATCAATTATCATATGAATTCGTAACATGCAACTATTCCGAGATTATTCTTCCCATAAAAATTAAAAGTTTAATAATTCATAACTTTGCAAGGACAATAAATAATACGATTTAAATAAATAATAAATTAATTTCAGGAAAAATAAGAATTGTAAGTATTTTTGGCAACAAAATTAAAAAGAATTTTGAATCTGGTCATTTATCATCAAAATTATTCAATATATTCCACTTAAGTTTTTTCGATGATACTTTGACGGAAAA
This sequence comes from Latrodectus geometricus, assembly GCA_026290005.1. Taxonomy (NCBI): domain Eukaryota; kingdom Metazoa; phylum Arthropoda; class Arachnida; order Araneae; family Theridiidae; genus Latrodectus; species Latrodectus geometricus. Next base: position 13,415 of record JAPDSC010094138.1, on the reverse strand, counting down.
CCAAAATTTAAAACTGTTAATAATATGACTCATGAAATTATACCGAACATTAATCTAAGAAGGAAGCTGTAAAATGATAATTAAAATTTTAATAAAAAAAGAAATAAAATGTATTTAATATTTCGATAGAGCTTTAAAACACAAAATTTTCATATAGAACATTAATATCAAAAATTTTAATTAACGCGTAAGTAAAATCATTCAAAGTAAATTATACTTAATAGGTCAAAACAATATGCCGTAGAGCATTTTCCACGAAAATCATTTTTAATTATTTTCAATGCAAGGTTAGCAAATTCCTCGCTTACTTGAACCTGTTTCATCTCCGTCTTCACCACAATTAGCGATCTTAATATTCAAGATAATACAAAATTTATACTGCTGAGATAGTTACTGTAGATTGTGGAATACTATTTGATTTCTCGATGATTCCTTACATATACACTACTGGCCATTAAAATTGCTACACCAATAAGGCGACATGCTACAGACGTAAAATTTATACGGAAGGAAGAAGGTGCTGTGATATGCAAATGATTAGCTTTTCAGCGCATTCAGACAAAGCAGGCGCCAGTAGCCACAGCTACATTGTGTTTAAATGAGGAAACTGTTCAGCCGGTTCCTCATACACAAACTTCATTTGAACGTTGTTGCCTGGTGAAAAGTTGTTGTGATGTCTCGTGTAAGAAGGAGAAATGCGTACCAGCACGTTTCTGACTTTGATAAAGGTCGAATTGTAGCGTACCGGGATTGCGGTTTATCTTATCGCAGTATTGCTGCTCGCGTCGGTCAATGACTGTTAGCAGAATATTGAATCGATGGGTTCAGGACGGTAATACGGAACGCCATGCGGGATCTCAACGGCCACCTATAATTAGCAGCCGAGAAGACAGGCATATTATCCGCATGGCCGTAATGGATCGTGCAACCACGTCACGAGCCGTGAGTCAAGAAACGGGGTCGTTTGGAAGACAACAAGTGTCTGAATGAACAGTTCGACGACGTTTGCAGCAGCATGGACTCTCAGCTCGGAGATCATGGCTGCGGCTTTCCTTGGCGCTGCGTCATAAGCAATAGCGCCTTCAATGTTGTGATCAACGACGAACCTTGCCGCACGAATGGTGAGACGTCATCCTTTCAGATGAATCCAGGTTCTGTGTACAGCATCATGATTGTCGCATCCGTGTTTGGCGGCATCGTGGTGAACGCACACTGGCAGTGAGCATTCGTCATCGTCATACTGGCCCATCACCTGGCGTGATGGTATGGGGTGCCATTGGATACACGTCTCGGTCACCTCTTGTTCGCATTGACGGTGCTTTGAAAAGTGCACGTTACATTTCTGGTGAGTTACAAGCCGTGGCTCTACCCTTTTTTCGAGCCCTGCGAAACCCTACGTTTCAGCAGGATAATGACCGACCGCATGTTGCCGGTATTGTACAGACATTCCTTGATACGGAACTTGTACGGCTGTTGCCCTGGCCAGCACGTTCTCCAGATCTTTCACCAATAGAAAACGTCTGGTCAATGGTTGCCGAGCGACTGGTTCGTCACTAAACGCCACTTACTACGGTTGATGAACTGTGGCATCGTGTTGAAGCTGCATGGGCATCTGTAACTTTACACGCAATCCAATCTCTGTTTGACTCAATGCCCAGGCATATAACTGCGGTTATTACTGCCAGACGAGGTTGTTCTGGGTACTAATTTCTCAGGATCTATTCAGCCAAATTTTTTGAAAATTTAATCACTTGTTATTTCTAGTATAATATATTTGTCCAATAAATATCATTTTGTTATCTGCATTTCTTCCTGGTGTAGCAATTTTAATGATCAGAAATATATGTATATATTATATATGTATATATTAATAATCATAAATAAAGGAAAAATCCAATAAATGGAGATGAAAACATATGGAAAGGAACAAAACAGGAAAAAAAGAAATCCTCAGAGAATTATGGTGTCATAAAAATTAGCATAGGTATACAATGATTAAATGGCATGTGTGAGTTTGGTATAGGAAAAAAAAGTTTAATTTGGCGTATGATCCTCCCGAGAAGCAAAGCAGCAATGTATAATGCTCTCAGTTATGCGTTCTATTAATTGTGCATCTGCTTGTCAGTAACAGTCGTTGAATATAAATTAGCTATCATTTACTGAATGAAAAGAAAACGCGTGTCATTTTGACAGAAATACACTTAATGTTAAAACCACGTGTACGCTAATAAACTCCCAAATGGACATCCACAGTAGTTCAATTTTAAAACAAAAAATTTCTTTAAAGTAATAAAACTCTCATCTTTCAAAACCAAACAAGGTCCTCAGTATCAGGACCTTGCGCAATAATAATACCTCCATCACTAGTTCCCTCTCCACATATTTTGAGCCGAAATAACTTGTTTTAAATGATTTAATTTGAAAGCTATACTGGTAAAATTATTACTGAGATTGTTCAATATTTTGTTATTTCTTTAATTTGATAATCATGCTTAACAATATTGCTGTCAAAAGTTTATTTCTAATCATAATCTAATGTATCTGAAATTTATCTTTAATTATTGCCTCTTTATCGTATGATGGTCTTTGCTTGTATTTGCTGTCCTATTGTTATACGTACTTTAATATAAAATTAGATTTATAAAAACCTCTATCTTTTTTCACAGAATGAAATTTCATAAAAAAATATTAAACCTCCTGTAATTACAATTGTAGCTAAGAAAGCTGTATAAATCAAAGCACAAAATACTGAAATCTCAAAATGCTTTTGTTGTCTGCTTTACACGCCATCTCTATTTCACTAAGTCTTTGAATATCGTCAAATGTTAATTCTAAGTTAGTTTTTCATTTTTGCACTTAAAAATTTCCTTTGACATTTATGATTGTTAAACGATTTCATACATTCTTAATTTTTATTGTTACATGAACGATAGCAAAGT
>JAPDSC010094129.1:0-15140 GCA_026290005.1 Latrodectus geometricus | reverse complement strand
CAGTACACAACTATTAAGCACTAGCCACAATTTCATCTGTCTGGCTTGTACTTTCATCTTTATCAAAGAAAAACTGTAAAATGTACCGATTTTCTTTTTGTTGACTTCCATTTTAAACACTCTGTAACTGATAAGTAAATGGACTAAACAAAAAACAGTAAAAGATTTTTTAATACAACACATTTTCCCTACATACATGTATCTGAAATTATTTAATCAATACTTTACAAAATATTGATCTACAGTCATCTACTAAAAAATAATGGATTTTTCCCCTAACCTAGTATATAAGCTAAAATGAACCTAATCAAGATTGGAAGCGCCATGTAAAGCATAAAATACCATATCAATTCTGTCCTATCGTTATTAACGCTACTAGCATTCTCATACATCATAAGTATTCATTATTCATGTTATTATACCTTTTTTGTGGACGATGTTCTGTTTTCGACAGACTTTACTCAACCAAATATAGAGAGAAAAGAATCTTTTTCCTCAGAATAAAACATACATACGAGTGGGCATACATCAGATAAACACGAATGTAAAAATTGTGCACATCTAAAAGTATATATAACAGTGGAAATAACCAATGATTGTAATTGTGTCATATATATGCTCACAATCATCGATCATCATTTTTGGCTATTAAAATCGTAAATAACGGATCAATCATTGTAATAAGTTTGTTAAATCATCTTAAAAACTAAAGATTTTTCAAATTCCTTTTATATAAACTTCAGATATTTATCCTGTCATAATTATGAAACCGTTACCACCATTGACATGTTTTATTGGTTTCATTTCCTAGTGTTATGTTTGTTAATTTCTTAGATCTCTAACTCATAAAAAGTACTTTTACAAACATAAAAGTTTCATTTAAATAAAAATAACACAATTTTTAAAAATGGCTATAAGGTACGTAAAATATTAATAAAGAAATATAGAAGCCAGATTTTCGTTTATAGACAGGTCTCCAGCTCCTCTTTCTTTCGCCCATTTTTTTCTCAATAATTTTTTCTTTCCTCCAAGATTTCGTGATTATCTGTGAACATAATCCAATAATTATCAATTTAAAATGTAAATGTTTGAATAAATTTGAAATTTTCTGGGAAATTTCATTTGTCTTTTTGGAATATTTGGTACGCCTCTGACAATGGCGCCCAAGCATAGGAAGCCTTTTTAGTGACCAATTACAGTTTTTTTACCCCTTTCCCGAATATTAGGACGAACAGAATATATTCGTAATAAGAATTATCTATTATTATGCGATTAATAATAGAATGCAGAATTTACTAAATAATAATTATAGCTATAGATTATTTTGGAATCTTAGATTAGGATTTACATTTGAGGCAAAAAGTCTTGTTAAAAAATAAGTATTGAGAGATTGGATTCGAAAATATGCCTACCTCTTAGTGGGAAAATTCGCCATATAGTAATTTAGAACACTCGTGATTCAATTTGTCTCTCGACAAATCTTCTCTTTCTAACTTGTTAGGTATGCAAAAATGTCTGTAATTTTGCTACCTTCTCAACATTTCTGCTATTTCCGGAGAACATAATATCTTCAAATAATTGTTTTTCTGTCGAACAGGACACTTTCCTTTGAATGACATAAACTTTATTATTTATGGACAGTCCCAATAGAATACTCTTTGAGCATCCTATTGGGATATTTCATAGTAGGGAGAAAAATTATTTAAAAAATACTATTGATGTCTCCTCACCAGAAACTTTCAATATTAAGGTTTGCTCAACCGACTTCATTTTGCTACTGGGATAAACGAAAGGAGCTATAAACTCGCCTTCCACCCTAGTAACGGTATTCCTCTCCAATTTATTCATTGATTTTCCTAAAATAACCTTAACATTCTGAAAGAATCAATTTTAGTAAAACATCTTCTCTTGTTTTGTTTTCTGCATTAGATGAAAGAATCCGATTCACATTCACCCGTTTTCTTTCCGAAGTATACGTTTGTTTAGCTTTTTGACTTGAAATCTGCGGGCATTAACCACATAAATCGCATTTCTCAAACCACAAGTAAAATACTTGAACGTTTTATTTCATTTTACTTTCTCTTCGCTTCTTCACATTCATAAAACGAAACGAGTTATTTTTTAAAAATTTAGTCTATCATTTAATTTTGATTTTTCTCAAGCTCAAAACCACAAATTTATCATCGCCAATATCAGTTATTTTATTCCTTAGAAAAGAATACATATATATAAATATTTATTTGAAAATCTCGAGATATATATATATATATTTCAAAATCTCGAAATAGAAAATAACAAAATCACAACAATAGATTTAAAAAATACCTTAGAATTAAATGTACGATTTAATCCCTTGTAAAAAGTGTAAAATTCAACCTTGATGGACACTATTTCTAAAATATTACAAGTTTCTTAAGTAACAAAATGAAATTGTATTTTAACAACGATACAAAATAGACAAATATTTTTCAAATTTATTTTAAAACATTTAAAATTTTGTTATCTTAAATTATCGAGTTTATAATCTATAAATTATATAAGTAAAATTTTAAAAATTACAAAAGTACGCTTTTTATAAAGTCATTAAATAAAATTTTTGTTTTATCGAATGATTGTAAATAATACTTTCTTTCGTAACTCGGACTTTAATGGAAGACTTTTTGTAAAAGTATCAGAATTCTGATATGTTTACAAAAAGTCTTCTAAGTAAAATTATATTGGAAATTTCACATAGTATAAAACCATTGCATACTTATTTATTCTATATTTGTTAATTGCATATCGTTAACAAACTAATTGATTATCTAATTTGCCACACACATAATGAACGAAGAGTAATTTATGAATTTCTGGCAAAAAGAACAAATAATTATCATCATACATATTTTTTTTTAAAAAAGCATTTCATTTTCTAAGAAAAAGAACAATTATTTTTGTTTTTGGTCAAAGTAAAGTTATAAGTCCTATATCAATTCATCATGGTAACCAGAAGAAAAGAAAATCAAAACTATTCTAAATTTAAACTATCTAATATTCTTCGTTTTAGGAACAGAAACTAGAGCTAATGTCGGAATACAGATATCGAACTCTCTACTCTCATTTTTACGGAAGTTCGTTTTCTTTCTTGCAAAAGAGAATTTTAATTTCCTTTCATAAAACTGTATTTTATTCTGTTGCAATTATCAAATCGTTCTTAACATTTTTTTTTATTAGGCTTCATTTCTAACTGTGTGTCAAATTCTTGGATTTACGACATAACAGAAATATTTTATCAAACATAAACCTTTATTATTCGATACTAAAAGAGTGCAATTTGTAATTGAAACTGTTATGTAAAATTGTTAATAAGGAAATATAAAAGTAAAAGGACTTTCGTTTATGGAAAGCTCTACTTTCGCTTTTCCCGAATCTCTCTTCTCGCCTTTCACCAATAGCCTTTTCCGTTTTCAATTTTTTTCTTTTTCCCAGGCTTAACGATTTGCTTCTGGATATGACACAATAATCATTAATTTTTATATTATAGTTCACTGAATAAAATTGAAATTTTCAAGAAAATCTTGTATGTCTATGGAATTATTTGGCACCTCTTTGTGAGTCCTTTGCTACTCCTTTCGTAATTATTAAATAACTATGCGAGTACGTTGTATGTATATATATATATGTACATGAACGTTTTTTTTATAATATAAATTCTTAAAGAAATTGAAAACTAAAGATTTTCAGGTTTAAGTTCATTTAAAAAGTATGTTTACAAATTTTAGGTGAAATAAATACTTTTATTTTAGATGGAAAGCAATTTTTTTTTCTTATCTCGTATAGTATGTTAATCAATTATTTACAAAAAAAGTTATTTGATGGCAAATCTTACAATTTGAAAATTATTAATTTTTCGGGCTAATATTCTGATAGCATTAATAATAAAATTTGAATTGGTTTAAGTACTAATAAATTCAGTTATATATATATATATATTAGGTTGGGGAAAAAGTATTCCATTATTTTTTCGGTAGACATCTGTAGTGATCGATATCTTGTGAGGTATCTATCAAACAATTTCAGATTTATGCTCGTTGGAAAGGTGACATTTGACACTAAAATATCCTCTTGCGGTTTTTTGTTTGATTAATTCAGTTACGAGTACAAAGTTTTAAAAATGGAAGACAACAAACAAAAATTCGATACATTTTCGTTTTTCTCTTGTAACGGTGAAAAAGATAGCCAGGTGGCTAAAATTGTAAAGGTGTTTATCGTCCTATATAAGACTGTAACAACCAGTTACGTACAATTTTTGTTTCGTCGATTCCGTTCGGGTATTTTTGATGTTAGAGATGCACCTCGCATGTGGATACAGCATCGTCGAAAATGTCTATAAAATATCAAAAATGATCGAAGTTAACTGCATGTCAGCAGTCGTAACGCGCAAGACCTAAAAATCTACATGAAAGCTGTTTTAAACCTTTTTACAAAGTGAATCCAAAAGAAGTTACATAAAGTTCAAGTAAAAATAATGTATTTCTTTTTCCCCAGCCTAATATATATATATATATATATATATATATATATATTATTTCTAACAAAGAAAACAGTTTTTTTTTAAATTTGAATACATTATCCTTGCAAATAAAAATTTAATAACTGATTTATCTAATTTTAAACTTTGCTATACTAATTTGAAGGTGATTTCTGAAATTAAACATTATAACAAATTTGCTCTTCAAAATATACACACACAAAAGCTTATGGAAAATAATTTAAATGAGATGAATTAAAAGTTCTTTTTTAATAATGGCTTATGAACTTTTAATTCTAAGTAAACATCAAATAATTGTGTAAACTACTTATGTAGCAACTTAATAAATATATGAAAAAAATTGAAATAAACTATTTTTTCTTAAAGTTTCTTGTTACTTCCGCTATTTCTTGGAGACAACACAAACAATTTACAGAGAAAAAACTTCCATTGTATTGCTCCCATCTATTCTTTGAAATGAGAAATGATTTTAGTCTTATCATTAATTATGTCTCTAATATAATTCTTTTAGAAATGATTTGAAATATACTCCAAAGAATTATTCAAATTCTATTTGTACCATATTAATTTATAAATTTCATTACTCACCGAAGAAATCTTTGCAGTTGATTGTAATTCATAAAACGAAAGATTAAGAAACATCGATGTCTGATATCAAGTTAACTATTATATAATAATATGTTAATTTGATTCAAATAAGGATGGACCGAATTTCTGCCCTCATTTCTAAAATTTAAACACAATAAAATCCGAAAAAATTGATTTAATTTTTTCTGATTTTATTGTGTTTAAATCAATAAAAAACGAAAAAATTGAAACTATTAGTCTGATTGATACGAAATGCAGCAGAGCGTAACAAATACCTTTAATCCCAAAAACCAAATAAAGAATTACGTACACAAATAAAAACAAAGTTTTATGCTTATAAGTTAGGATGTCGTCATATTGAAGTCAAACAAGAAGAAAGTTAAAGCAAGTATATAAATAAAATGACATTTATAGAGTATGTAAGCACCCATCATTTGCATACAAAGTTTGCACATTTTCATCATGTTTTTTGTGAAATAATCAACTATCTTCTAGTCAAATTTTTACCATCTCCATTAGATAAATTTTTAAACCCGAGAGAGTAATTGTGAGCGAAAATCTCGTCCTTGTCAAGAAAGATGAAAAATTGTCAATGAATTTTGTCTAATTTTTTTTTTTTTTAATGGTGGGGCACCTAGGTGACTGGACCCGTCGCCAACAACAAGACTGGAAACTGTTAATCCTTTTAGCGTTACCGGTGGGCACCTATCAACCAAGTCACGGAGGTACGAGTAACATTGCCCACGTCACACCATCGCAAACATGTTTATAGGGAGGGCCACATTCATCCATCATCTCAGAAAAAGAAAGGACAAAGATGCACAGAGAGAAAAAAACGTTCATCAAGATTCGAACTCGGGACCAACAACCCAGGAGTCAGGAAAGCTAAGGAAGTCGATGATGACAGTTTAAGATTCATCTATCAAAACGAAAGTATAAATTACTGAGACAGTATCTAGTTTTATAAGGAGGTATATGACTGTTGAATTAACATGCATAACAACACTTCATTCATGTTTTTCTGAATCTGACTGTTAGAAGATCATAGTACTCAAAATCATAGCAGTCAGGCAGGTATTCACTCTATTACTGTATAGCTTTTTGCACACAACAGTGCTAGATGCAGTCTTACAACAGCACACTGCAATAACGGATATCGCAGAATTAAAGGTCGATGTACTCGATTACTCTTGATTACAAGAGCAATCTTCCATGAGAGTTTTAACCCTTGGAGGAAGACTGTATTAGGACAACTGTATAAGACAATATTAGGACAACTGCTTTGGTGTCTGAAGTTGTTTTCTTGATCATGAAATGATGGAATAATGAACGTCATTTGTTTACACGAAGTGTGAGGAACATTTGTAATTTATTATCCAATTTCAATGCGTCTGATAGCAACAAGCGCTCAAAATATTCCATTCGTCTTTGGGTAGTTATAGGAACTTAACTTAAAAAACCGTTTCTTAAGTCTTTGTTTAAAAAACAAATTGTTCTGAAGTTCTTAAATGCACATTTCTTTTTGTCTGCACTTACATACAACAACTATAACTTTAGACAAAGACGACTTCTCATATGAGAGCATTTTTTCACATTTCTCAACACGAAATTATAATTCGATGTTACGTAACATACCTGCATATTTTCATCTACCTCTGCAGAAAATTGTCAGTCTCTTTAAATGACATCATCCAAAAATCAAAACATTTTTTTTCTACATAATTAATTTTTAGAAGTAAATGTAAAGCAAATAAAAATCAAATTGTAGCTCACCATAAGTGTTTTCATAGCCAGTTTGTGGGACAAAGAATTTTCAATACTTATAGAATACTTGAATGTTTTATGAATAATACTTGTCACATACTGTCTACTGAATATTAAAAAATATTTTGTAAATATTTATCAATATGTTTTGCTAATATTTACAAAGTATCTATTGTCTGCATTTAAATATTGGTAAAAAAATATCTACATTTGTTATTGATGTATTACTAGTCTTGAAATTCTGATAAGAAACGATCTAGAGAATCCATATCCCAAGCATTCACAGCATTTCAGTAAAAAAATATTTAAATTTGTAAAGGGATAATAGATTATAAAATACTCTTAATTTAAATCAAAGATAGATATTTTTATTTTTGATCATAATATTCATGTCTTTTCGAATTAAATAATGAATATAAATACCACTTTCCCCTTTGTCTTATAACTTTTTTACGTCACAGTAAAACTGTATATTATCTGTTTATGGCCTGTGTATGACCTAGAATAAAGAAAAAATTAACCCGGAACTGTTCTTCAACACAATTTAAAAAATTGCAATCAACATTCTGGACTACTTTGGGAATATAGTTTTAAATTAGTTTGGAGAAGGTATAACGATAACTACTGTGTCATACTGCTATACTAGAAAATAGTTTTCATAAGAAAAGGTCATAATACACAAAAACAATTTATATTTTCAAAAATATTCTAGGGAAACAGTTTAATTTGTCATAAAATTTTAAAAGATTTTTTTTAAAGTATTTATTTTAAGTTTAATATAATTCCTTGCCTTAAATTTAGAAAAACCAAATTGTGGGGAAAAAATATTTGTAGAAAAGTTAAATGTATCACAGATATAAATAACTTTATGGTGTTATTTGTGAAATTCCTCCAAGTATTTGTCTCAATTAAAGTTAAGAATAAAAGGAAGTTACTTTAAAATTGAACACGTATTTTTATCAGTTCGAAATCACGCGTTCGTGCCAATCTGCCTGGTCAGCGCATTGAACAGGAAATCGAAAAATAAGTTTAAGTGGCCATTTCATTGTTATATGGAATACTCTAATTTAAGGCAGAAATTATTCGCGTTTTAAAACTTAAACCCTAAGATTGTCATTTTAGGTTCATCTATAAAAAAACATACATCTTTCTAAAAAAATTTCAAACAACAAATATTCAATTCAGAATCAATTTTAACCAAACATATCTTTTTATTTTAATCTATAAAAATGATTAATCGATAGAATTGGTAGAATTTTAGCACACATTGAATCTTATTTCTACTTCGCGAGATTTATATATTAGATCTTCACTTCCTCATATATATTAATATTATTTAAATGTGAAAAAAAAACCTGATTTATAATCTCGTAGAAATTAAAATAAATTTTTCTTAAAAATTTCTTTTTATTTGAATGTATTTAAAAACAATTTTCGCTTCGTATGAAGTTATTGAACGCACATATGAAAAAATTCTTGACTGACATCAACTCTGAAGGATTGAAATTATTACACAGATTATTTCCTCAGTGTTTTCGTTACCATAAGATCTTATGAAAATACATATTTTAAGTTTAAAATATTTACCATAATAGTTTTTAAAACACACATTCAGAATTAAAAAAAGTTATGCTGCTTATTTAACTACACTTTGATCTTAGCCAAAAAGCTAAGAAGTAATATTAGCTACTTATTTAATAAAATTATTTTTAATAAACTGTATAGGGATTAAATTACATTTATTTAATTTCAGCACGAGCATTTAGATTACATTTTATCACAGCTGATAAGTATAATTGATAAATGAAATATTAAACTCATTCCTATCAATTTATCAAATGCTGACACGTTAAAAATGAGTGATTTTTAAAAATCCAATCGTTAAAAATAGCTTTTTTTTAAATATTATAGAGGAATTATAAAGAAATTTATGTACATAAAATGTATAGTTATTAAGAAAGCCGGGTTATAATATAATTATTTAGGGAAAAAAATAGCATTATACAAATGTGCCATTTATAGTGTTTATTTTCCTTGTGAGCTTGGTTTTGTCAATGCGCAGACTATTTCGTAATATATGTAAGAATATTTACATTTGGTCTCAGTTTACTCGAACAACTGATGAATAAAATTTTATTGCCCATCAATAAACATTTTTATGTCAGGAAAATACTATATTTCATTTTTTTCATGTTAATATACCAAATATTTTGTTCCATTTTATTTTATAATATTTCTACATCATTATTATGTAATACATATAACGCTTTGCCCTAATTGGCTACCATAAGCTCTTGTTTTAAAATTTATGATGCAATTTTTTTATCTCATGAAATACCTTGCTAGAAATGCCTTCTTATTTAATCCATTAAAATTTAAGTCTGCCGAAAAAAAGTTCAGATAGTACTTCTATACTTACGTTAATCATTTAAATACCTTAACAAATTAAGTAGAAACTAAAAAACTTTGAAATGTGTGTGTGTCTTAAAACATTCTAATCTGTAGTCAATATCTTAATTGCAACCTCAAAACTTTTTATTCTTTTTCCTATAAGATATATAATCTTTCTCGCTTTAAGGAAGCAAAAGGCTTTTACAGAAAATTTTTAGTTTTCTTGGCATCACCATAGTTTTTTTTTTATATATATATATATAAATTGAAATTGTATATTTCCTTCTTGACTATCTACAACCTTTTCGCTCTCTTAAGTGTTCAAAGTAATTATTATCGTTTTGATAATGTCTAAAACGTTTTAACTGAAAATTTTCGTTGTCACTGATGCTGACGCAATACTTTTTTCAATTAACTAGATTTTTTACAAAATACTGACGTCGCTGTACAGGTACAAGAATTTGTCTTAGTGGTTTGCTCTGAAGTTTTCAATATTTAAACTGTCTTTTCTCATCTTTTTTTCTAGAAAAATTATCTATAATCAAATCAAAATTTAAGAAAAATATGAAAATAAAATTGGAAAAATATCTGAAAAAAGAAAAGATAGCTTCTTTTTGTCAGTTGAAGTATTTGTAAAATGGGACTATTAAAAATAACTTTTCTGTAGAAAATCACTGAAGGTAAGTACTACATCGTCTATCATGAGTCAATATTTGCTGAAATTCCTAAGCAATACCTACACTTTCAATTCTTCTAAAATATATATTCTTCATCTTCACACACACACACAAGCTTTTTCTCTGGAATATAAAATGCTAAATCACATGAGAATATTTAGTTTTTACGAAACTAGTGATGCGAATACTTATGGATTTTACAATCTGGTTTTTCGCTTTGTTTGTGAAGTTTCACGATACAATGGTGCTCACGCCCCTTCCGTTTCTATTAACAGCTACATACATGTGATGCATATCTGCTTTCTCGGAATCCAGGAATTCCATTATAACGCATATACGAACGAAAGATTTATGAAGAGTAATAATGCTTTTAAATGCTTTAACTAACTGGAGTTATGTTTATGTCGAGGCCATGCTTATTGCTTGACCGACAAAATTGCGTATCGCTTTTCAATTCAACTACAAAATCCTTCATGTCTTAAAGGTTTTTATCGAATGTTTTACAGAAGTGTATTTATTTCTTTGATTTGTGCTATTTGTAACCCATATTCCTTACAATATATTTTTAATATGAATGTAACAATATTGAGAATTGTAATTAAATTATAATGGTTTTTGCCAGAATATTCAAGCATAATTTCTGTTGGTGTGTTTTACATTTTCATTAAAAAATTATGATTATTATTTACTTGCATATATTAGTTATGTAGAGGTCATTATTTGCTTTGCTATAGACATTATTATTAGACATTAAAGAAGTGTAACCGCCATTGTTTAGAGTGCAGTTATTGTAAGTAATATGTAAGCGGGATGTGTATCCAATGGCAACTCATATTCTTATGATGGTTGATCGGCATGGTATGTATGACAATATTGACTGACTCTACATTGGCAAAGCGTATTTTATGCTATTAAATGCAGATATGACCATCATGGTGTTAAAAGCGTAACCGGTTTTAATTGGAAATACACAACATTAGCCGGTTTTAACCGGTTTTATTGGAGTAACCGGTTTTATTCGGAATACACAACTCAGATTCATTGATCTCACCACTAAAGCCGCTCTTGTGTTGATATAGTGTCTTTTTAGCCGAAGGTATGATCGTCAATTGGTCGAAGGTATCGATCGTTGAAGATATGATCGTCAATTGGTCGAAGATATCGATTGCTGAACGTATGATCGTACATTGGTCGAAGGTATCGATCGTTGAAGATATGATCGTCAATTGGTCGAAGATATCAATTGCTGAAGGTATGATCGTCCATTGGTCGAAGGTATCGATCGTTGAAGGTATGATCGTCAATTGATCGAAGATATAGATTGTTGAAGATATGATCGTCAATTGGTCGAAGATATTGATTTTTGAAGGTATGATCGTCAATAGGTCGAAGGTATCGATTATTGAAGGTATGATCGTCAATAGGACGAAGATATCGATCGTTGAAGGTATGATCGTCAATTGGTCGAAGATATCGATCGTCGAAAGTATGATTATCGTAATAATCTATACTGATAAATAATACAACATACTCAATTTCCGTAGGCTATGATTTGAACACCATCAAAGTCAGAAACGTGCTGGTAAACATTTCTCCTTCTCACACAAGACTAAAACCTTTCACAACTTTTCACTAAGCAACATTTTTAAATGACACTTGTGTATGCAAAACACTCTGCATATTTTTTCCCCTTTAAGCCCATTTTTAGTATTCTTACCTTTTCCTGAATTATAAAAAGATAATCTTTTGAATATCATGTCATTTGGTTCTTGTTATGTAGTTTCGTTTTTCTACCATAATACCTTCTTAATGAAAGTATTTTAATGACCAGCAGTATATTATAACATTTTGTAAAAAGGGGAACAATTTATATCTTCTTGAGCTATTGTAGAAATACTGAATTTGCAGTACATCAGTATTTTCTTAATATCGAGATATTATAAATTAATAAAATAATTTATGTATCTTGGAAACTTTAGAATGTTTTACTGTGCTTTTTTATAAATATTTCGTCTTTTTTTACATTGAATGCATGAAAGTATCAGAGCAATATATATAGGCTGTTTGTGAAATTGCAAAAATAATGATATAGGTGACGGAAATTATGTAGGAAAAGATTCTGTCGAAATAATGAACTTAAATTATTGCAGTAATTTTTTTAAAACCTATATACGATTTAAAAATTATATTCTAGAATAATATTTTTTTAATGATTCTAATATATGATAGTTTATGTCCAGGAAAGAGAAAAACCATTTTAATATGTATCGATTGTGTGTGATAATTTTCTTTGAAACCATTTATATTGAACAGAGAAGTCAGAAGAGACATAGAAAATTTTTCCCTATTATCAAATAATAACAATATTAAATCTTTCTTAATGTCGAAAATCTACTATTACGAACTATTTCTTTAGATATTCGACAATACACAATTAAGTAAAAAGTTATCCTTAATAAAGAATATCGTGCTCCTCAATGACGTTGCCAAAAATAATGAAGCTAATTAAATAGGAAAATATTATAAAAACTAACACACGCATACATATATACGGCATTTTTGGCATTATAAACTGATATTTTCAAAACACAAAAATTGAGATACTCATCATAAAATATTGGAAGTAAACGCTATAAAAATGTTTAAGACAGATACATTTTTTTTAACCACATTCAGTATATTATTCTTATATATCAAAGAAGCCGTCTAGTGGTTAGCATGCCTGATTGCGGATAGGGTGGTCTGGGTTCGAATCCCAGTTCGAGCAGGGATGTATTTTCTCTTTCGTTTTTGTCCTTTCCTTGTATGAATGGTTGCCTACTCTATAAATGGGTACCTATGGCATACGTGTTCAGAGGTCATGTCAAGCTTTTGCCTTGTGGTTCCTCTTCGAAAAAAGAAGCTACATACTACCCTAGGCCAGTTCTTCTGGACCTGGTGTGGACTTTCCTGCGCCAGAAGGATAAGCAACAACAACATATCAAAGAATCGAACATGGTGTAAAACCCGGGTGAGATTCATAAATTCTCAATGGCAATGTATTTTAAAATATAAAAACAAACATTCTAGACTCTATTCATAAATGACCATATGAGTGAATTAAAAAATAAACTGATTATCCACATCTGTTTTTGGTTTTTTAAAGGATAACTCACACACATTAATCATTCTAAAACAATTTCGAGAAATGTTAAATGTTAATTAATTAGAGGTAAATCATGAAACCAGTAATTCCTAACAATCAGGATGAATTAATCAGAAATTAAACATAAGTTTGAATGTCTTACAAGTAAACAAATTCCTACTTAGACTTATTATATACTTATAAAAAAATAAAATAATGTTTATTTTTTTTATAAAATTTACTTATAAGAAACGAAAATAAACATGTAAAAATAAGGTAATATTTCATTATAAATAAAAAATTAAAATACTGAATTTCCATACTTTAAATAGTTTTCACAAATTAATATTTAAAATTAAATAATTTAAAAACTACAAATATCTATTTAGTAAATCTCAATTTTTGTCCTTCCATAGAGCTGCTTTTGTTAAATGCTATTTTAATTTAAGAAAAGTTTAGGATTTATTTTTAATAATGTTATTAATAATCACACAAAGCATCTATATTTTTAATAACTTTAACCGCCATTTGATCAGTCCTTCTGTTAACATGTTAACGTATATCATTTCATTTAACTTCACGAGTTTTTGCTAGCATCGATATCATTTACTGCTATCGAAACCGCTAAAAGTATTCCATTTGTTGGTACAGTCTAGCGTCTATTTTTAGTTTTGTGAGAAGCGTCGTATATATATCAATACGAGATGAGGAAATAAGAGCCTCAATTGCTTTACCAACAGAATTTTTACGATGGATATTGGGTGCGCAGTTATTTCTTTCTTCAGAGTTTATGGAACTCGTTTTACAGAAATGATATCATAAATTATTCCATACATTAAATTAAAATGTCCTTTTATCTGATAGCACTTGCTACATAAGGATTATGTAAGTTTTCACATTCGATTGGTAACATAAAATGGTCACAAAATACGGAGCTCTGAATATTATTAATATTGTAAATTTAAAACTAAACTAAGGACTTTAAATGTATTATTTATAAATAGAGATGTAAAAGTCATCATTTGGCAATGTCTGCTTCATACGTGACATTTATTTACGATATTGTAGAAAAACCCACGCTGTTGGTCAAAATAGATCATGTATTTCAAATTGATTTTAGATACTTTCTAAATATTTTTTTTTAGCTAAAGCTTAGATTATATTTTAGTTTTTATATTAGTTTTGACTATTTCACAAGAAAATTAATTCAAGATCTGTAATATTTTTCTGATGACTTGAATATGACCCATTATCTACGATAAATTCTCTCGGAGAACAAATAGGCTGTAGCTACTTAAAGAAGCATTTCAACAGTTACTTTTTTAAATCAAAACTGTTATCAAAGATTCAATACGGAAGTTTTACCTTGGTCTAGTCTTAAAACAGTGCTCTTCAAAAAGTGAAACTCTGGGATCAATTTCTATCACTTTTGAATAACGATAAAATGATATTTCATTTCTATTTTCAGGTATATCGAAATAAGTGGTTGGGAATTTTAGGGGTTTCCACTCTTGTGACAAGTGAATATGACACATTATCATTAGTAAGGGAAGTAATAGTGTATGAGAATTAAAAAAGAGTTATAATAGCTTTTAACAGTTTGGCTGTCTACAACTTAGTGTCAAAAATATAATTGTATTTACCATCAAAATTCTGATTCGTCAATGGTCGTCTTAGGCATTCCTTTGAATGAAAGAAATGATTGTAAATAGAATAAAATAATGAATAAATTATAATTCCTGAATAAAAATTCGTTATTTAAGAATAAAAATTAGACATCTAGCAAAACACTGATACTTTTACAGATAATTTGATTTAATTTGCTATACGTAAGACGAATAATTGCTCAACATAAATGACTTATTTATTTATTCATCTATTTTTAAAAATATAAAATTTATGCTTTCTAAAATATTTGGATTCCTGCTTTATTTCTTTTCATATTCAGTGAAGCGATTTATTTCAAGAATTATATTGTAACTTTCTCATTCTTTATTTTATACATTATTTCCTTAAAAATAATTTTTTAATAATTTCTATCGAATTTAATCAAAACTTAACAAAA
>JAPDSC010094122.1:0-15155 GCA_026290005.1 Latrodectus geometricus | reverse complement strand
TATATATAACTTTTTATATATATATATATATATATATATATATATATATATATATATATATATAACACAAATTTAGATTTCTTATAATTAAAGAAATCTAAATTTGTGATTTCCACAGGCAAAGCTCTAAGATTATTCTAAGCTCTTAGGAGCAAACAAAGTTGTTTTTCTTATCCACTTTACACTTTGATTAATAAGTTTATATCCTGTATTGGTGTCCTGGTTGGTTAGGGCGACGTTCTCATTGCCGAAAGGTAGTAAGTTCGAATCCCGGATTCTCTGATGATCCGTCGTGTTCACTAATAAGGACTGGGGTAAGTTAAATATGTTGTGGTCTCAATGTCCTCTAATTTTTCATTCCACATTAATACCTCTGGGGGTGATAGGAGCTAGGCCTTGGGTCTTCTCTGACTTCCTATCTCTAAATTGGAAAAACCAGATGGTGCTGCCATATATGAGCCAAAATCGTACTGCCACCCTCGTAAAGGGGGTGCTTTGTTCAAAAACGGATGACGCTCTTTTTGACTTCTTTCTGACCCGGTCCCAAACGGGAGAGCTTCATTTCGACAAGTGTCATAACAGCAACAACATATCCTGTATTTATAGACGTATGGGAATAACACGTCTACATATAACAAGAAATAAACTTTTCTTAACATTTAAATATTTTAAAGTATCAATACTTCTTGAATTGTTTTATTATTAAGTTTATTGATAAGCTATCAGCATTAGCCAACAAAATTTAAAATATTAATCCTCATTTTTAAAAATTTATATGATGAAGCAAATATTCAGATGAAGATATTTTTAAATTTAGTGGACGTGATAGCATGCAACCAGTTCACACAGGAATGGTTTTACGTATAATAAATCATCTCACACACAATCAATGAAAAAAAAGAGAAAATTCACTCCTTTCTTGATTTCTATTGTAAAAACATAAAATTTATTGACGTATGAGAGAATGATAAATAAAAAAAAAATGAGATTATTCAACTTAGTTTATATCCTAGTACAATTCATTCGTGAATTTTATCATTACAGGAAATAATGCTTATCATTTTTTTTTTTTTTGCGATAAAACATTTGGAAATCTATCTAAAAAATATTTTTCTTACCTGAAATATACATCAATTTAGGTTCCTTTTTATTTTCTAGATTATTTTATTGTTTAATGAGCTCATCTTGATATTCAGCTATTCCTGTGTGTGTCACCGCTTTTAAAAAATAAAAAAAAAATTATAAAAATGTGTATTTTATCGGTTGAACCATAAAATAAATTGTATGTAACTAAACTATAACATTTTTATAAATAAGTATTACTCAATTTTACTATTATACTTTTAAATAATTGGGAAAATCTGCCGGTTGTAGCCATATAAATTGATCTTTCAAATCTATACATTCACTTTCTAGCCAACTTGTGTTCATTTTAATCGGTCTTGTTAGATTTAATGATTTTAACGTCTGGAACCATGGAAAACATTCTATAAGTCATTTAAGTTCAAAGAGAGCGCGTATTTAATTCTTCATTTTCTTAGTTTCCATAGCAACAGATAAAAAGTATGACTTCAGCAAGACAAATCTTAAAGGGAACTAGATTTACAATTTCTAATCTATTTTGATCTTAATCTTGACATTTTAGAAAAATCGGAGGAATACATGAAGTTTCTAGATGAAAAGGAAGATTCATAGATTAACTAATCTGGAAACGGAATTTGAACTTAATATATACATGGAGAAGTATCGTTTATTTAAAAGTCAATAATCGAAAGTTTGGAAATTGAGTACATTTTGATATTTTATTCATTTATTTGTTTTTAATAATCATTGTTTAAATAAAAATAATAGAAAAATCAATAAGAATATGTCATTAGTCTCTTTATTTTACAAGTTCTTATAATATTAATCCAATTTCAAGATAATATTCTCGTGAATGTGCAAGGATGTTTGTAGATGCTGTGACAATAAAAAGTGTATTGCCATTGTCTAACATCAGATAATGTACAATTTGGTTAAATTGCGGTTTAGGTCCCCTTCCTCACCAACTCGCGAATTTGAAGCTCTTTTACACGCATGCTCATTAATTACTCTTTTGTTTTAGCCTTTTCATTGGTTGCTAATTAAGTTTCGCTTTGAAATAGCGGTATAATTTTCGCCATGGCATCAGCGTTTTTGAAAGCGCAACAAGCAGGGAACCAAAAAGACATTTTCACCTACAATTTAATAATTGAAATATGTTTCAAGGCTTTTTTAATACACAATACGTTCTACTTTTAGCGAAAACTTCTTATAGGTTTTGGAGATCATTCAAAGAGAAACGGGGAAAACTTCCAATCACCCACCCTGTGAGAGTGAAGATGTAAAAACTATAAGCTTATCTCTTGCTGCTTGACAGTTGATAGGATTAAATTTGAAACTTTCCTCTTCAAAGAGACTTATATTTATCTTTGTCATCTTTATTTTTACTCATTCTAATCATTTCAAGTCACCCTTTATTTCAGTTTAGATTTTTAATGAACATGAGTTATGTATAAAAAATAATAAATTATGTATGAACATGAGTTATGCAAAATGTAGTTTTTATTATGAGTAAAATGTATATGATTTTAAATGAACATGTAACTCATGTTCATTTAATACTAAATGTAAATACTAAAAGTAATACTAAATAAAAATGTTCAAGTAAATACTAAATGCAAATTATTTGTTTTAAAAATATGTATTCTCCAAATTTTTGATAAGCATGTATAAGAACGGAAGGATATTACGAAATCAAAATCGTTATTTATTATTATTTTTTTTAATAACATATCTCTGAAAGAGTTTCTAGTTGAAATATAAAATGATAATTTTGTTTTTATATACGTTTTGAAAATTTTCTTAAAACTGGATCTTTTAGAAATTAATCAATAGGTACTTCCTGTCGTTTTAAGCTAATAAGCAATGTAACAATAAAAAAATGTTTTGTTTACAATATTTTTATTACTTTCCAAGAAATCAGAGAATAATAAAATTATTTTATGTTTTGATTATTTATTTTAATTTTAAATAATTTCTAGTTTTAAAATATAAAATTTTTTTTAATGTTTGAAAAGATGGAATATTTAAAAAGTTGAGCTATTAGATATATCTATTATGAATCCAAAAAGTTACTTGTTATATATATTATTCCTATGAAATAAGAAACGTTTCTTAAATTTCATTTTTATTTAATTAAGAGTTTTTTGCTTTTGTTTTGGCTAATTAATTATTAATTAAAAATTAGCTACTAACAAAATTTTAATTAATATTTGGGATTAAATTACTTTAATTGCTTACATATGTTATAAAGTTTACATATAAAAATAGAAGAGGATTTGTGTGAAAATATTTTGACGAACTGAGAATACAGGGCTCTTATCCCTTAATATTGTAAATATAGCTGTATAAAACTAGTTTTACGTGAATTTCATTATTTTTTTACTTCTTTTTTTAAATAACAATATAATTATTGCTATATTTATAAAAAATTTAATTATTTATGTGATTTTTTGTGAAATTTGTCCTGAAATTAATTACAATTTCTTTATTAATTTCAGAACAAATACTATTGGAATAAAGTGCATTGTAAAAAACCTTAAGTTCAATCTCTTTTTTTTTTTTTTTTTTTTATTGGAATTTCTTTTAAATTCTGTTGAATACATGTACAAGAAGGAAACTTGTACATGTATTCAACAGAATTTATTGTTTTATTATTTCGTTATGTGTTGATTGCATTTTACAATTTCTTATGTATTTTTTTTATAAAAACATTTTGATATTACATTTTAACTTTCGGATTTCTTTAGATTTGAAGTCTTAGTTTACGTGTATAATACTGCTTTTCAAACTTAAGAGATGCGGGCCTTCCGAAATGGATCATCACGCCATTTTCCTTTCAAATCAAATATCACCAAAAACTTTTAAAATAAAATTAAAATTTAATTATTAGCTGATTTTAAAATAAAGATGCTGTTTTAAAAATTCAACAAAATGAAATTTTTAAATATTATCATTTGTATAATACAAATATTCCCAGATTTTTTATACAGGTATTCTTTAACGTGGTTAATTTATGTGTATAATTAAAAGTGCTTTCTATCAGATTAATTCGATTAAACTCCGCTCATCTTCATCCAGCCCCCCCCCCCCAAAAAAAAAAAAAAACGTTGAACATTGACATTCCAAAACAAATCAAAATAACATTAAAAAAAAAAAAAAAAAAAACGAAACTTATGTTTATAAAATTGTTTTTAGTATACATTAGTTGTTATAACATTTCAAAATAAATATATAAAACTAACAACTTTTATAGTTATATCGTTCGATGAGAAGCTTTGAAGTTTAAAGTTATTAGTGAAAAAAAAATCTAAGCAAACAGTTTGAATTTTTATTATACAAGCAAAAATTTTAACTACCTCTTACCCATTAAATCACAGCTTAAAATTTTTTAAATGATTGATTGTATTACAAAAGATTGTTATCCCTTACAACTTGATGTTATTTTTAAAGTCTGAGTATAATTTATCACTTATAATATAATAACATAACTAATTTAACCCCCTTATCTTTGACTTTATATTTTCAAAATACACGCATAATTTGTTATTAAATTAGGAAAACAAACATTTTCTTTCATATATTTGCTTCAAGAGGAGTTTCTTATTTTTCCTCTATTTTTTTATTTTTAATAATATTAATAACATTTATAAAGAACTCTAGCAAGTCTAAATTTTTTTTTCATACATCCCAATAGGGTGTATAGCTTCAAATATAATTAAATGAATGAATAACACTTGTCATTCTATGATTGTAAATCACAATTTCCTTAAAATATAAATAGGGTTTTTTATTAATCATTTATCAATATTAAATAAATCCTTTCTTAAATTTTTTTGATAATTCTTAGGAAATTATCCATTTTATGTAAAGAGTAATTTTTATGTAATTATATATTCGTTGTAAAATGCATGACATTATGATGGTAGTGTATTTGTAAATGTATTGTTACAATCGCGTACAAAAAAATCTCGTAACATTTTATTAAAACTGAAAAAAAGTGATAATTACTAAGAATATTAGTGTGGCTCAAAAATGTTTTATGCATCACTTTTAACTTTGTAACGTGATTGGAAAACAAAACTTTTTATCTACATTGAAGCATTCGCCCAATTTCCGCCAAAACAAAAAAGTCTATTTTTATTATAAATTCATTGCAGACTGCGTTGCGCGGTGAACTCTATCCGAGGTCTGGTTCTCTAGTTGTCATGGCCAGCAAGTGACGTCAACAATATGTGCTGGCATGGCGGTTTATTGTGAAAACAAACGGAGCTCGCTCCATATGCTCCGCTGATCAAGCCTTCAAAACGCAAAAATGAATCTCCTATAACTGACAAACTATTAAATAATGGAAATTCACCCGGACTTTGATGCCGGGGAGGTGGCGCGAACTGTTGCGCTTGCTGTTTCCAATCTCCACAGTCGGAATTTATCATCTGACAGTGGTAATGACGAGACGCCTCTTGTAGGAAATAGAGGGAATATGAGTGTTAATTCAAGCATGGATCTTGAAGACAAAACTAATTTAGTGTCATCCAAAAAATCAAGTTGGAAAGGTTTGATGATTTCTTTTATTTTTCATGCTTTGTTGCGATAATGTTGAATTCAAACTGATCACACTATCTTAATTCATTTAAAATACTTTCAATTGCTTAAAAAAATAACTAATAATAAAATTCAATATTCATTACAATAAATATAAGATTTTCTTCTAAAATTTTGTGTTTCAACTTCTATTTCATATCTTTATTGACCACCATATGTTGAAGACTGGTAAAGAATTAATAATGGACAGTTTTGTAATTTTTCATGCAGAGAAATTTATATTTTAGCAAATGAAATCATGATATAATTTCGAAGATTTTCCTATAGCTTAAAAATGTTTTGTTTTTAAATTATTTAGTAATTTTTAGAAATATGTTTGGCTTTATTTTATTTATTTATTTCTATTTTTTGCATGCATAATTTGTCTACTACTTTAAACTAAAGATATGAATTAATTGAAAATATTGATGTGATAAAAAAAATTATGGGTATTAAATGAATCTAAAATGGAAATGTAACCATATTGAAAACACCATTTTAAAATTTAAACTATTGTTATCCCTTAAACTATTATACCTCTTATCATTATATTGTAATAATTATTTTTTTAAATGTGCAATTTATATTTTTCTGAAATACGTGATTTTATAAATTTATCTTCTGTAGATATTTGTAATTGTATGATCTTTCATTCAAAGTAATTAATTTTTATGTTTCATTGGGGTGAATAGTATGCAAATGAATTTCAAATTATATATTTTTTATGAAGTAAAATAACCAATCAGAAACAAAGATTCATATAGTAAACTATTGAGGATAAAGGAAAATTTTTTATGGATAAATAAAATATTTAAATGCATACACTAGACTGTTAAATCTCTGTAAAGACAGGTAGAAGTCTTTAGTTTTCACCTGCATTCATAATGAGGAACTTAAATGTATGCCAGAAATAAATTGAACTTTAAGAATATTTTTTAATAGAAAACATGTAAAGATAATTTTTGAGATATAACTTCTGCATTGATTTAATGAAATCTTTTTTAAATGTTATTTTCTTTTACTTCAGGCAAATATATTGTATTTTAAAATTGTCAATATATTTGCCTGAAGTTAATCTTCTCATAACACTTCTATATTGATTGCTCTTCCATTAAAGGCTCTTTGTATTTATGTGTAATTGTTAGTCAAAGCGAAAATATTTCTTATTTATATATGTCAGTCTTTTTTTATCCAGAACTCTTACTTTTCTCCCTCTCTTTCATTCACACAATACTAATTATTTTATTTTATAAGTTCATCTTGAGTAACAGCTAATGGGAAAATTAAGATTCAAACTTATGATTTAATAATGATTGGAAATTGAACTAAATATATCTATGTGCGCACATTAATTTTCATTACTTATGTTTGATTTCAGTCGTTTGCATATTAATTACAGTGGTACAGAACTATTTTAAATTGTTGGTCATAGTTAGATTAGATTTTTTGTAAGAAGTTAATAGAGAGAGAGAGAGAGAGTGACAAATAAAAACTAGTAATGTTATTTACTTTTAAATCCTGTAATTTTTATCCATTTTCAGATTTTGTATTGTAATATATCTTTTATTTCATTGTATTTTCAGATTATTTAAGGAATATTCCAGCTCGCCATGTTCTGACAATTTTTGGTTTTCTTGGATTTGCCAATGTCTATGCATTAAGGGTGAACTTAAGTGTTGCAATGGTGGCTATGGTTAATAACACGGATAATGAAACTGTTGTATATGAATGTGATGCTGGTAATGCAAATTCTTCTTTTAATGAAGTTGTAAAAGTATGTATAGCTTCTTTTTGTATATTTATTTGTATAATGTTTTTAAATAAAATTATATAATATTCACAGTATTATTTCAATTTCTCAAAATACAAAATTTTTTATTTTATGGCAAAAACTTTAAAAAATTCATGTAAAACAAGTTTTGTATTTTGATTGCATATTTAGAATATTTATATAATTGTGTATTGTAAGTTGAAAAATATTTGTATAGTGGTAGTTTAATTTTAAAAAATAAAAATTAAAAAAGTAATAAAAATAAATAAATATTTATTACTTAGCTTAAAACTGTGATAATAAATTTTTTTTAATTGATATTCCTAAAGATAACAAAAAATTGATTCTTGAATACAGAATATTAATGATATAATAATTTTGTTAATTTTCAACTCATGCTTCCTTTTTATAATTGTAATATAAATAATAATTTTTTTTTTTCCAAATTACTGCTTTCAATTCTGTAATGCATACAAATCAATACAATTGTGCCAAACAAGAAAAAAAAAAAAAAAAAAAAACTTTTTAATAAAATTACTATAAAGGTAAATAAATTTTTCTTTAAAAATGTACTGTAAGATTTTTTTAAGTGCAATTTAAACCTAACTAACTCAGGTGTACAAGAATTACTGGATGAGATATTTACATACATGGTTCCTGAACCATAACCATTTCAAAGTACAAGAAAAATGTTTAAAAATACACAAAATATGCTATATTAACTCTGAATATAATCTCTCAAAAGTATAATAAAATGCAGCATAATAAATACAAAATATTCATAGTACCTACTCATGAAAACTTTGATATAAATTTTGATATATGCTTAGAAGAATAATCAGTGCTTAGGATTCAGAGCATTCATTTTTATCAATGAAAAAATTATGTTTATTTTATTTTAATCAAAGAAAATTTGTATGAAATGAATATACTTAAGTAAAAAAGTGATACATAATAGTTTAAAATAACAAATTAATACATTTAATTTGAAGAAATAAAAGCAGTGATTTTAATGTTATATAGTGAGCTATATCTGTCTAGCTGCTCTATTCACTTATTTTAGTAACTAGGTAATTCATTCAATTATTTTACAATAAATGGATAAAAATAATTTATTTAATCAAGTAAGTAAAATATGTTAAATCTTGCCATGTATGATTATTTCATAAATTATATAAAAATTATACTTTTCTGTTACTTAAATTTCTTTAAAATTTTAATGATGAAAAAAAATTTGCAATTTATATTGTTATTAAATTTTAAAACATAATTAACTGCTATATTTTTATATTGCAATATTTCATTAATGTTATTTTTTTTTTGGCTGTTTAAATATAAATAATTATATTTGTCAGAATGTGAGCACAATAAATGGTGTTATTAAATATTTTTGTATTAAAAATATTAATCTTACATATAAATGAATATATATATCAATTTATTTAAAATAGAAGTTTAAAAATTTTTTTGAAATTGTTTAACTATAATTTTAGAAAAATTATTTTTAAAACAAAACTTTTTATTATGAGAATCTTTATCAAACTTTTCAGAGCTTCTTGTTTTTTCACCTAATAAAATAAACATGCTTAGTTTGATTTAACATTACCCTGAAAATCTTTTTTTAGGAAGGTGAGTTTTATTGGTCATCCAATACCCGAGGCATTATTTTAGGATCATTTTTCTATGGTTACCTCATTACTCAAATTCCTGGCGGTCGCATGGCAGAAATATTTGGTGGAAAATGGCTTTTTGGATTAGGTGTTCTCTGTACATCAATTTTGACTTTATTAACACCTGTAGCTGCAAGATGGGGTGTTGTACCTCTTATTATATTAAGAGTATGCGAAGGACTTGGTGAGGTAAGGTGGGTGTTTGCTCTCTATTAAATTGAATAAAATATCACAGTAACTGTAAACTCTTTTTATATACTTGTGATATAATATTCATGCTGAAATTAAAATAAAAACGTAATATTCATTGTATATTTGAATCCTTATCCAAATTTTTTCAATGTGTTTTGTACTTTACCTAATTAAATAAACATGAAAATCCTTTATAAGAAAACATACATAGTTGATTGTATTACATATCACACAAAAATATTATTTAAAATTTGTGATTAACGTAATGCAGATTAAAATAAAATAAACGAATCTTTTATTTATTTAATTGTTATAATTCCTTGAATATGTATATATATATTTTAAGGCTTCTTATAATATTCTTATATAAACTATTTTAAGCTATGGTATTTTTACGTATAAGCAGAAAAAATTTTTGCTTACAACCAATACTTGAAATTAATCCATAATTTGTAAACAAACACATTAAGTGTACATATTATTGTTCTGTAGTAGAAATGAAAAACATTAACTTTATAAAATTATTATATCTATAGTAAATTTTTAATTCAATGACTTATCTTATAATTAAACTAATGGCTATGTTAATGTTAATGTCTATTTATAATTTTTTAATATTTTTCAATGTAAAATTTTTGGAAAATGAATTTAAAATGTAATTGTGATTCCATTATTAACAATTCAAAAATTGATAAAATTCATTAAGCAATTGGTAGAAAAATTTAGTACATTCTTCTTGAAAATAAATTTGATTGATTTCAGTGTATTAAATTAAAAAAAAACTTAAATTTTGAGCTCTTTGAAATTATTAGTTATAACACAATGTAATTAGTATTACAATATTATCATTTTCCTTACATTTTAGTGATTATAATGGAAAGCAAAAAAATTTCATAATTGGAATGTTACTGGAAATATTTCTATTTACATTGAGAATCCAATCTGTAACCTTTTATATATTATTAACTTGTATACTTTTATGTATTGTATACTCTAATATTGTTTTTTATTCAGATGTAAATTGTAAAATTTGGGAAATTTATCCCTTTTAATGTTTAGATTCATGAAGGATCAAATTTTTGAAATTATAATTTGATGAATTAATATCAAATTCCTATACTTATTTATAAGTCTTTGTTTTTATTCAAGCTAATTTTTCAGTTTGTGTTTTTAAAAATACTTTTGTACGTGTTTAACTGTTCATACTTTATAGTAGAAGCACATGCATATTTAATAAAGTTTAAAATTGCTGTCATTATTTCTATTATGCTTCTTATTTTTTACTGTTTATTTCCAAGATTATTTTTTGAGTAGATAGGTTTGAAAGTATATAAAATGTTTTTATAAATAACAAATAAGGGAAAACCTGAGAAGGATTGCATAACTTAGAAAAATATAATGTTTTAAAAAAATAGAAGATTTTAAAAATTAATTCTTGATTTTAGAAGGGGAAAAGCTAACAAGACAATTACTGACTATGTAAAAATGAATGTGAATTTTCTATGCAATACATTTTTTAATATGAAATTTTTTAGTAACCTATAAATATTACTCACATGTCTTTAAATTGTTTCAGTGACTTAACTATGGTAATTACAATGTTATTTAAAACTAATAACTTTAATTATATATTCTTATGTAAATATTTTAAAAGTCTCATTAATAATAACTATATTTAGCAAATATTATAGTGATTGCTTTTTAAGTAATTTATTAGTATAATTAAATACCTGACAGTTAACATTTTGAGGCACAATTATAAAGAAAATAAAAATCTTTGTTGTTCAAATATATATACCCATAACAGGTTGCTTGGGGTACCGAGTCATCCCATGCCTCAAAAATCAACAAACATGGGAAAACTATGTAATCAATCAGCTTTTCAATATTCTTCTAACTGACACTCATCTTGGAATTGGCAATGTTATTTTTCGCCTGTCTTTTCTTTCTTCCTTTGAAACAGTTGTTTTCTGGAATTCATATGTTTTTGGGGTTGACTTTGTGCTTGATGAGAATGTATTGTTTTAAAATTTCTTCTACAAGCACAGCTCATTTTTGTTCTCCTAAGCTTTTTCATACATTTGTTTCCCATATTATTTCTAAAAAGTTGTGTTGAAATGTAAATCAATGAAATATTAAAAAGAGATGGAACATTTGAGAACTCGATTATCTAAGGTTGATTCTTTTTACAAAATATATTTATCAAACCAATGAAGATCAACCTGATGAAGAAACATAAATATCTCATGAAAGAGGTAGTCAAAATTTGAGCAGATCAATAAAAATAATGAAGAATCCAATTTAGGAGAAAACATATTTGTAAGCAAACAGCAAGCAGTAAAATGAAGAAAAGCCAAATTAAAAACATCTTAAACTTTAGTCATTAATGAAACTGAGAAGAAAAAAAAAATCAGAAATTATTCAGCTTTATAATGCAAAACCAGATGTTTTGTAGGTACAATAAATGAATTATAGCATACTCTACAACTCAAAACTCAATAGATGGTCAGTGGTTGTTTTTATTGCACATTGAATGTTGAAATAAATAAATACCAGAATTGGTCTAATTTCAACAAAGAAATCATCCACAGCATCATGCACATAAAAGAAAATTCGTTAAATACTAAACAATGTCCTTTACAGAAAAAAAAGCTGCCAAAAAATCTATGAAGTCAGTTCAAGTGAACCAAAAGAGATTCAATGTCCAAAGAAAAGTCTAAAATAGGACAGAAAGCCTGTTGAACACATCAGGGTTTTTGTCAGGATGTATCCAAAAGATCCAAGGATAATAAAACTACAATTTCTTGCTCAAAATGCAATAATTTTATTTACAAAAATCATTTTTGTATTTATAGATGTGCCTGTAGTTTCAGAATCTAATACAAACACATAATTCTGCTGTTATAATTTATGAATGTATTATTTTCAACATTAAAAATCTTTTCTTAAGAGTATAATTATAGTTTCACAATTAAGGTTAGTTATTGTTTATAATGAAAAATTTTTTTTTTAAAATTTGTTTTTTATTTTTAAATAAAACTGATTGGAGTGCTTTAGTCACTCCATGCTACCTCAAAGGTAGTCAGCGAGGATGTTTGTATGTATGTGTGTTTTTTTACCTGGATGGGTCTCTTTAAAGTGGATTAAAATGTATCCCATCTTACACAAGAACTAATCTTAAGTTGGGATAGTTTTAATTCATCTTACTCCTAAGACTTAATGGAATATATTTTTTTTTAGGGTGTAACATATCCTGCAATGCATGCTATGCTTGGAGCCTGGTTACCAAAATTAGAAAGAAGTCTTTTAGGTACAATTATATACAGTGGAGCACAAATTGGTACTGTAATTGCAATGCCTTTGTCTGGGCTACTATGCGATTCTGACTTTTTGGGTGGTTGGCCTTCAGTCTTTTATGTATTTGGTATGTATTTAATTATATACAGTATGTTCAAAGCTGTTTGCTTATATTGTTTTGTAAATAATTATTTTTGAAATTCTAAATTTAGTATAATTTTTTTTAATAGCAATAATGCAATAATGAATATTCTCTTCAAAACAAAATGCTTAGCTATGAAAACATTTTAAATATTTAGTTTTAAAAATCTGAAGTATCAAAAATTGTATACTCTTTGTTTGAAAAAAATTTTTTTTTATCAATATAATTATTCAAGTAAAAATACTTTCTGTCTCATTCAATTGTAATTATTTTTCAGTTACTCTCTCACATTAAAATTTATATATTATCATCTTATTTTTAAAGTTTTTCATGTTGATCATTTGAATATGACCTTTTTTCTGATGTTTCTTCTGCCATCTAAAATATTTTTCTATTTTTGAAGGCAATATGCATTGAACAATCAAGCATTATTTTTTTATTAGTGTATTACAACCATATATGAGTTATACTGTCATGATGAAATGCTTTTGGCAAAGATAATGAAAATTAGCTAGGACAGTGTAATGTGACATTAAGTAATTTTTTTCTAGATGCCATATTTTGAACATTAGTGTTAGAACTTATTTTTAATATCAATTAATTCAGTTTTTGTATTTATTTTGCATAAGCAACAAAATTAAAAATAAATGTTTGCTTATAATATAAGAAATTAAAAAATTTTATTATGATTTTTATCAAGTAAACTTATTTTAAACATGTGATTGCTGTTATTTTTAGGCACATTAGGATGTATATGGTTTATATTCTGGAGTTTATTAATTTATGAAACTCCTGATAATCATCCTCGTATATCGAAAACTGAACTTCTCTTGATACAAGCTGGTAGAGATGATGAGGAAAAAAATAAAAAGGTACTCTTCCATACTCTAAAGATCAATGTTAAAGTGAAAAATTTTAATTTTAAATTGAAAGTCTTTTTAAACCTATTTTGAAAATAGTAATGCTTTTATTATATTGTTAAAACCTTTCATTGTTTTATTTTGCACACTTAAATTATAACCTTCAAACTAGTTATTCTATTTCCTAAATGTTCTTTGTTTGATTGCTGTTTAGAAATTCCATTTGAGAAATAAAGAATTGTCATTTTTTAAAATTTAAATATATATATATATATATATAGTAATTAATAAATTTTAATGATATTTCTAAATTAATTTATCCAAACGAGATTTTCCTTATTAAAACAAACATTTCTAACAATAATATTGAATTCTTAGATTTATTTATAAGCATTGAAAATTCATCTATGTATATAAATATTTTCGATAAAATCAGTCAATTTAATTTTAAAGTTCATAAACTAATATATTGGAAATTCAACATTTTTTAAAAGATTTATAGGAATGTAGTATTTAATGAATTAAACACATATGGAATATCTGCAATAATCTAAAATTTATCAAAAAAACAAATTAATCATTTAACTAATCAACTTAAATATAATGGTTTTCCTATTGATTTTATTTTAAAATATATAGGAAGTAAGGCATTGCTTGTAAGACTGAAGTAGTGCATAGTTTTTATAACTACAGAAGAGCCACCCAAGTATTGAAGTTCTTAAAAGAATCCACAAAACACCTACTTTCACTTTAATTATACTTTAAATTTTAATTTACATTAAAAGTTATAAACTACCTTAACTTCTTAATATAACTTATAACTTTTCTTATTACTTTTGGTGACCATATTCTTCTGTATTTGATATATATTTTTCATTGTAGTGCTTTGCTTATTTTTCAATGTATTACTTTGATTCTATTTACTTCAATTTTGATATACTTGCAATTTCATTTTATACAGACTCTCTTCAGGAGAATAGCCTGAATATTTTTAGACTTTTATTTTCCATGCTTGTCAGAAAAGATATTTGCATAGTTGACCATCTTCCTCCTGATGAAGATGTGGTCCCTATGCTTTTTTTCTTATTTGTATTATATTGTTTTTCTTGATTTTGTCTTATTGGTATAAAATTGTATCGTTTCTTCTTTGATTTACCTTGCTCTTCAAATAACATCTTATTTTATTTATATGTATTACATTTTTCTAATAGCTGCTTTTGTGCTGGTTTGATTGCTTATAATGTTTGTTGGTAGATATTGTATTTCATTATATATGCTTTTTATTTTCTATATATTGTATTTTTTGCGATATTTATATATATATATATTTATATATAATTTTTATGGCTCATTCCTGGTAATTTATTTTTTTAATCTGAAAATGCTTGCATGAAATAAAGTGATTTTTGTATAGACAAACAATCAAACTGGCCCATTAGAAGGCAATTGAAATTTTTATTTAAATGGTCTTTTTACTTAGAAGTACATATTTTGCAAAATTGTTTTAAATTTCAGTAAAATTTGCAATAACAAAAATGTAATATTTTGAGTGTTAAACT
>JAPDSC010094121.1:15141-35628 GCA_026290005.1 Latrodectus geometricus | reverse complement strand
TTTCCCAATGATTTATTGTGAGAAGTTGCTTGTACACTATTTGGGAATAATCATGACTTATTATTGATGAATTATTATTTGATGAAGACTTCATTTTTGTCAGTTCCCCAAAGACCCTCTGAAAAATCTGAATACTTGACTTTGTTATAAATATGATCAGAAATAATTAATAAAGCTGTCAGCTTTTATGCTTGGTATTAAACTCTCAGAAATTTAATTCTCCATTTTATACTTTGAAAACTAGTTAAAAATATTAATTAACTTTATTTTATTTATTTTAATCTTTTTATTTATAGACCACCAGGAGCTGATTTCGGAACGGATTTGGCGTCTGCTGACATCCAGAGAGGAAGAGATCATGGACTTCCGATATATGTAGAAGTTGTGAAAAAATGCTCGGATGGGAAAATCATAATTCGCCAGTTTTCAGACTTAAGTCAGATTATGCCAGACTCCAATGTTCAATTACTTCGAAGTATTTACAAGTAAGTTTTATAACTCTTTGAAGCTATAGAATTGCATCCTTAAATTAGAAATTTAAAATCAAAATAAAAAGTTTGAAGATATTTTCTTAAGCACAGAAACGAATCCTTTTTTTACATAGAATTCATACACTCATAAATTTTCATATACACATAGCTTTTCACATTTGAAGCAAAATTCCCGAAATTAATGATTTCTAATTCATAATATTTCTGATTCTAGAATGTTTATATATATTTTTTAAAAGCTACAGCAGGTAAGCGATTTGGTGTTTCTAACAATAACAAGTATGTGTTGTAAAATGGAAGAAATGATCTATTAAAATGTTTCTTCATATAGCTAAATTCACACTTTTGTTTCAACTTTCCAACAATAGTGTTTGTTTTGTATCATTTCTTTTATGAGTGAGTCTTAAGTAATAAAATATTTACTCCATATAATGTATAGGTTATATTTTAAGTTTTTTTTGAGCAAATCTTTCTTTTCAGTTTTTTAATTTTATCAGTTAATTTTGGTAGACATCTATGTCTTAAAAACATCTAAAACAAGTATTAATAAGTATGTGTGAATATGTTACTGCAAAGAAATAAATTCAGAAATCAACTTTTTAAAGTAAAGCTTTTCATAAAAATGAATTTTTTTTACCTATTAATTTTTACTATAAAATACTATAGAATTATTAATTTTCCTATAAAATATAACTACAAATTATTGATTTTCCAATAAAATTCAACTACAAATTATCTCAGATTGTATTTTTTAATAAAGTAAAGACACTAATCGTCATGATAAAGCCACAAATTGTTATAAAAATATTTTCACATAACTTAACTTATAACTCTGTAACTAGGTAAAACATGGGTCGAAATCGAGAAATATTTAGTGAATTAGAAAACTTATATTTGAAAAGAAATCAAAATTTGAAATATATGTTGTAAAGTGAAGGTTAGCAGCGCATAAATAAGACAGGATTTGAAATTCATAATCCACTCTACTTCGAATTTGAAAAATTAAAATGCGGTATTATAGTTGACTAGTTTGTTTGTGGCACAACGTATTTTAAAGTTGCATATTTAACTTTTATGTGCGAATACAGCATAAATAAATTAAAATATGATCACTCATCCTCTCTACTCTAAAGATTACAGTCAAATGTGACTTAAACTTTGAACGTCTTGTGTTCTTTTCTTGCTCCGAATTTGAGTAGCTGACTCATTATGTAGTGTACACAATTAGAATGTGGTCATATAGAAATATATAAGATGTGTCGTAATATGGTAACAGTTTCTATTTTTATTTAACCTATTTTTTTTTCATGACTATCAGCGTTATTGATTAATGAATAGTTTATAAATATCCTTAATTTAATACTCATCATGAAATTTATATATTTTTGCAGGGATGTACGAGACATTGATTTGTTAATTGGTATTTACATGGAAAAACGGTCGAAATACACTGTTACAGGATATACAGCTGCTTGTCTCTCAGCAGAACAATTTCATAGGTTGAAATTTGGGGACAGTTTTTTCTTCAGTCATACAAACTCAAGAAATCCTTTTACTAAAAGTATGTGTCCTTAATTCTAGTAACATTAATGTGTTTACTATCAATTGATTTATAATCTTGAGCCACTTAAATAGAATTCAACTTCATTTGTATGGTGGTACAAAAAAGGACATGTTTTGTTCTTCAGCAATGGAGCAGTTTTTCAGCAAGTCGCATTTTCACTGTATGTAAACTTAGTATTTGTAGTAATAAACATATGGTTTAGTATTTTACTTGATATACTAGTTAAAAAGACAACGTTTTATTTTTTATAACCTTATTTTAATAAACTAAGAATGGTTGTCGCTAATCTCCAAGCCAGACAGATGACGATTCCTGAATCCATTGACCTTTATAAATTTGAAGACAAAAGAAGAGCGGAAGAATAAATTTCGTTCCAAGGGAGACCCAATCATTACAAGACATGTTTATCAGAAGCTTAGCGTTGGCGGAATTTTAGGTATAAACAGTGTAAGATTTCTCACATTCAAGAAAATATAAGACATTTCAGGTGGAGGTTGGCAAAGCACGAGAAGCTAATGCAGGTCACACGAGACGTTAGAGATAAACCTGATTTACTATTTCTGTACCAGGAGGGAGTTGGGAATACCAGACAATCCTTCGGAATTTGGAATTTTTTTCTGGGAAAAAGTTCACAGAAGGTAAGCTCTGAAGAAGAATGGATTGGTCGACTACAATCCTCCCTAGAAAGACTGTCTGCCATTTCATTAGCTGAAAGTTCAAAGTGGGATAGAACCCACTAAAACTAAAAGTTATGTTGAAGTGAAATGAGCATTAACTTGAATACGATAAAATAACTTGTATTTTAAAAAATGCAATTCTTGCTATCATATTATTAAGAACATTATAAATTCATGAAACGATGAATGTAAAAAAGATGATATCCTATTACTTAAAGAAAATCATTATAATAATTTATTATTTTTAATCTATTGTAATAACTTTTTGCAAACACTGAGGTCATTTTAACACTAATTTAAAATAAGTATTTATTCGTGGAAATGACATAGATTTTTCTGTTTGATGAATAATATGTCAAAGTCAATTATATATGATTTTGACATATTATTGATCAATTAACGATCAAATATTTTAATTCAAGATCATTTATTTATTGTTAGCAAATTTAAAGATTTTAAAACATGCAAAATATGTATTGTAATTTTAATAAATACTATTAAGCGGATTTAGCTATATTTATCAAATATTAAATTTGTACTTCTGCTATAAAATAAGATAATTTATAGAATTTTTAGAATTGAGACTAAATGAGTTTTTTTTAATAAACTGTAGAAGAAAAAGAAAAAATAAGAAAAAGATAGTAAAATTGGTTATTTAGTAATAAATGATATTCAGTGTGATTAAATAGCTTTCCCGATAAGCAAAATATGTAATGTAGATTATGATAGTTTGTATGAAATTACTCGGTTCAGACTGAACTTTTCATACTCGGTACCTTTCTACTGGGAGGCTTGTTGGCGAAATATTTTTTATTAAATCAGCAACAGAAAATATGTGATTAAATTTTCATTTTCAGCTATTATTTTAATCTATTCTAGACTCTAACTTTTCTAAACTTCTTAGTTGGCAATTTTCAAACAATGAAATCAAGGGAGAGTAAAAATAAATGTGAAAACAAAGAAATAAAATATGACAAGAAATCAATATTGTCAATCAAATAACGGTGAAAATGCTCTTTAGGTAACCTCCTTGGCGGGTTTTCAAAAACGCCGATGCCATGGCGAAAATTCTACTGCTATTCCAAATGGAAACTTAATTAGCGACCAATGAAAAGGCTAAAACAAACGAGTAATTATTGAGCATGTGCTAGAAAACGCTTCAAATTCGTGAGTTGAAGAAGTAGGGGACCTAAAGCGCAAATTAACCCAAATAACAAATTTACCTATAACATGTTATTTCATCACGTGACGGCAATTATGCATTACAAGTCTTACAGTTTTTTGAACTAACTGTCAATTTTTTCTTGATTCTTTTACGATTTCCCCAAAACAATATAGTATCTTCACTTTCCGCGGTTAAAATTTAAATATGCACATCAAACAACAGTAGAAAATTCAAGCATAGGCAACAACCTTTGATTTCTTCTTATTGTTTTATTTGTATTTATTTTTATACATTTTTGCTTCTTTATTTTTCACTCAGATGAAAATTGTGTAGTATCGACGGAAATGGCATTGACTAACATTCTCACTTTTTGCTGATTGTTACGCTGTCGCCTTTTATTAATTATTATTTTCATTTAGTATTATCCACGAATAAATAAAACACTGAGAAATATTTTGATTGACTTTTTCTCTTTCTTTCACGTTTTTTAAAATGAAGTGGCTATGTTCAATATTTTGTAGTTAAAAGCACTGCATATCAATGCATAGCTTAGAACGTTAGTTATTTTGTTGAAGACACCACTACAACAGATGTGTTGATATGCAGTGATTCTAACTACAAAGTTCTAAATGTTTGAATATTTTTTGGAAACTAATTGATCAGTGTTATCTTCGAGATTCCTGCTACAAGATTTAATTATTGTAACAAAATTCATCGAAAAGTTTTATGTGTGTTCATTGAAAAACTTTTAACCATTATTCATGAAGCACATTTATCAGTTGTAGATCAGTATTTTTTTCACATTGGAATTAGTATTATTTATCTGTCATGGTGGTAGAAACGGAATGTTAAAAAGCAAAATTTGCAAAAAGTAAAATCCAAGCGATTGAAATATTTTTTTAGAAACGATGGGATCAGCGTTAATTTCAATTCTCTGTCTACAAGTTGTATTTATTGTGATAAAATTTGTCTTATAATGTGTGTACGTTGAAGAACGTTTTACCATGATTCAAGAAGCTCATTTGTCGGTAGTAGATCAGTATTATTTATCAGTCATGGTATTTTTATTATTCATGGTGGTAGAAACAGAATGTTACAAAGCAAAATTTGTAAGAAATAAACTCTAAGTGATTGAAATTTTTTTTTAAAGAAACTATGTGATCAGCGTTATCTTCAACCATTAAACATTATTATTTTTGATGTTTAAGAAAATTAATTCTTTCTTTCTGGTGGTCTTATGATTCCCTACTGAAAAACTTTTCAACTTTCGTTAATTACTAAAATCTATGTATTCTACTGTATTACGATAGATGAAAAAGCAATTACACATATCTCAATTTTAGGATTGAATCTTACGTACTAAACATGGCATTCAGAAGTTTATATCAATGTACCATTAATAATTTTTACCTAGTAGACTGGTGTTAACAACCACCTTGGTGATTTGCTCTTTTCTTTACTGATTCCAAAAAATAATCAATTACAATGGGTAATAGAATTAAACATATAATTTCTTTTAAAAAAATAACAGAATTCCAAGGTATTTTGGAGAAAAATAACTTCTCCTTGGATTTAATTTTATGTCGAATAGTACCCATTAAAAGCCTTCCATCTATATCTCTAAAAGAGTCATTGATAAAGAAAAGTATTCCTTTTTACAGGATATATATAACTAATGATAAAATAGTTTCACTTAAAATTTATGTTTCTATAAATGTATCAAAAATATTTATTCATGTAATGGAAATCGTGTTTAAGACAGTTTGACAAAATTGTTAATTTCAATTAATTACATATTAGTACTATTAAAT
The DNA here is from genome assembly GCA_026290005.1 of Latrodectus geometricus. Lineage (NCBI taxonomy): Eukaryota > Metazoa > Arthropoda > Arachnida > Araneae > Theridiidae > Latrodectus > Latrodectus geometricus. Next base: position 29,920 of record JAPDSC010094121.1, on the reverse strand, counting down.
AGTGTATTTTTAATAAGACATGTTTGATTTTGTTATCCAAAATTACTGACTAAATCGAAATTATAAAGATTCTTTATTTCTTTTTAGAGCAGCTCAATTCGATTCGAAACTTTTCCTTCGCACAATTGATTTGTGAAGCAGGGGGCTTTCCATCAATTCGAAGATTTCCGCTATTATTACCAAATGATGAGTAAGTATTAAACATATTGAATGTTGTTAATGCCATATAAAATTAATCTATAAGGGATATAAAAATGCTAAAATGCAACAAATTCACTTAGTAATTTTTAAGGATGTTTTTAAAAGAAGAATTATTTAAAATTATATTCCAATAACTAACAATATAATAAAAGGAATGTCAGTGAACCTGACATTTTTATGGCATAACTAATAATTCTAAAAATTATTCGAAATATATAATAGAAGATAGTTTTCGGTAGACCTCTTTAATAAAAACGATATTATTTCATAGTATTAAATTCACTTAAACGTAAATATTCGAGACAAGATTATAACATAAACATGCATGAAATATCTGGTGTTGGAAAAGTATACTTTATTGTTTTATTCAATATTAGCGCTTAATAATTATGGTTTATTATGCGTAAATTCCACACATTCATCTATTGTTGATCATTGTTTTCGTTTCAATAGTGTTTCCTGAGGGTAATTTCATGGTTGTGTAATGATTGCTCAAAGCCAAAATCTTCTAACTTTTTATTTAAATTATTACTCAATTTTTGCTTTTTCAAACACAACTGCTTGTATGAAGCGTTTATAGAAATATTTCAATAATATAAGTGATCTTATAGGAATGCTTTCTCTGAAAAGAATTGAAAAGGGCGTTAATAATAGTTGGAATGCATTTAAAGTTAGTTTTTAGGAGTACTAAATACTCATCGATATTATGTTGTTGTTGTTGTTGTTGGGTTGGGTTTTGTGGCGCAAGGTCCAAAAAGGACAAGCTGCGCCCATCGATATTATGATGACAGTATCTAATTTTTTGAATGAATAATTCTTCCTTGCACTTTACGAATATCCATGATAATTAAAAATTTATTTTTTCATCACTTCTCTCGTTAAATTTCAAGCTTAGAGTCTAACAGTGCTCTCAATCATTGAAATTGATTTTGAGATTTTTTCATGTGCATAAATAAATTTATCAAGACTAATATAGAACATAGTTGATAGACTATTGGGTGGGTTCAATTCCGCACAACATTCATAAGGTATAAAAAATTTAAAATACTGTCACATAATGTCTAATATATATATTTTTGAGTCCTACTGTTTCTATATATAAGGAGAATAGGCAGATCTCTTAAAAACAAAGTTGAAGTGAAACTAAAACTTTATGAATAAAATATTTTCATCCAATGCGAATTTAAGAAACATTAGTGAAAACTTTCAATTTATTTAGTTTTATGCGTTTATTAATGTTTTAATAATATTGTTATGTATTTTAGTACTGCTATTGTTGTATAGAAGTGCCATTGTTCTCGATTCTACGAATGTTTTGTCTTATAATTGGTTCTGCACTGGATTGATTTCAATTGTTAGATCACTAAAGAATATCAATGATATAGTGTTAACTGCGGTTATACATTTGTTATGGTAAAATTCTTTAACATTACATGAACAAATTATTTTCTTTTTTGATATGAGAACAGTATGCAGTTATCAAATTTATAAATTAAGATCCTTATTTAAATTTTCATAAAGTTATTTTTGTTTCATAGTTATCAATAGTGAGGAAGTCCTAAAGTTCTTGCAAGTATTTGCTTACAATAAAACACGAGTAAAAGACCCGAAACAAGCAAAAAAAGGACGAGTAAGAAAAAATGAAATTCATATATATTATTTTTAATAGTATTTATTATTTTATTTACAGCGCTGTTTTTTAGCGTTATAAACCAACTAAAAACAATTCAAATAAGGTATTAAAAAATCATTGCTATTACGTTTCGATGTCGAGATTCCTTTTATTTGTGGTCTGATGCATTTTTTATGGGTGATTTATAGGGATAAACGCAAACATATATACTGCAATAGGCCAAACCAATCAACAATAAAAGAAACAATGATGAACTTCACTAAAATTAGAAAAAAAATACATCTTATTTTTTGGGAGAAAGAAATTGGAAATGTATGAAAAAAGGGACTGTCCACGACGTCATAAATATTTCTTTTCTTTTTCCAGAGGTTATTCTAGACTATTATTTTTTTAATAAAGGCAAATAACAATATTCTATTATTGAAGTAGATTTCTGGAATGTACTGTTACATCTTTAAATTAAGTATTTTGCAGAGAGTTTAAATCAAAGTTAATGAGAGTTCAAATTAATTATACTAACGTTATAATCAAAATTTTGAAACAAAACAGATTTTATTTTAAATTAATCAGAGATAAACATCTAAGTAAAATTTTATTCCACTTAGTGCCCTCAATTTATCTCCACATAAAATGTCGAAAGACAAATAAAAAAAATAATTTTATTTATACAGGTATTTTCAATTTTGTCTTAAAAATAAGTATTGAAAAATAATACTAATTATTGTTCTTATATTCATATAGTATTTATATTTACAGTAATGATTTGGTAGACGGCAGTTCCTTGCCCTTACTTGACCTTGGTCCATGGAGAGACTCTTAAACAGAAACAGATGATTCACTTCGAATTACTAACAGAACGTAATTGTTTATTTCCCAATTTCTTTTTTGAAATAACATGTGCTTATGTGATTGAATGTTGTGAAGTTTGACGAATGAAATATTTAATAAAATTTGTTTGTATGATTTTTCTACAATTTTTTGTGTATGTTTGTTCCAATTAAGAAAACAATATAAGCAGTGGTATTTCAAATATGAAAAAACTTTAGTTCTTATTTCTAATTCCTTTAAATAACTCATCGTGCAATCAAAGTTATTCAGTCTATCAGTTTTATTACAGAAGCAAACTAACAATTTTAGATATAATTCTCATTTTATGAACAAGATAATCACCAAAATCGTATATATAAGACCATTTAGCAATTTGTAGATAATTTTTTTTAAAAAAAAGTAATCTTCGGGTAAATAAAAATAGTTCATTGTAAAAATTCTTTTTTTTTATCATCTAATAGTTCCTGTTTATTTCTTTTTTTAGTCATTTTATCGTTTTATAATAAAATGTCTTATTTTTTTATTTGTTTTAAGGTTTAATGTATTCATTTTAACAAATATTCCGAGCTTTGTAAATGGAAAAACGTGAGTTTTTTCTTTCTCATTATCCAGAATGGAAGATTATTGTTTTTTCGTAAATATAAGAGAATTTACAAATTTTTAAAATAAAAAGATAAGTTTTTGCTAGCGTGTTTCGTCAAAAATATTTCTAAGGGAAATTATCAAAGGTTATTTTGTTTCTTTAAGCATATAAGTACAAAACCAATCAATAAATAATTGACTCAAAATCCTTAAGAAAATTTAAGCACGATAACCGTTTGTTGAAATGCTTTAACATGTGTGGTGTGGAAATTCAAAAAAGGTTGGCGTCGCCGAGTGTGACGGAAAATTATGTAATGGTTGGTTGGGATCCTATATTAAAAAACTAGTTATAAAGATTGATTTAGATTTATACCGTGTAATTGAGAAGACTTAAGTACTTTACATTCAGGGTGTAATTATTGAAGCTCCACTAGTATGGTGTGAAATAAAAGAACGCCAAATCATTATCCACCTCATCATTTGATCCTGGTATTGTTGCGAGGCTAATTTTTGTGTTCAGCTAATTTAGTTTACAGGAATAAATAGCTGGTAATATCTACTATTCAATATGCAAATCTACGTTTTAATGATATCAAACATTACTAGAAATTATTTTAAGAATTTTAATAGTAAATTTTACTATACAAACTCACGTACAAAGAAACAGACAATATATAATCAGGAAAAATTAATACTGACAACACATTGTACTTAATATAAAGAATATAAAGCTTATATAAATTAAAGTACTATTAACGGCCTATGATTCGATTATGTACACACGAAATTTCTCTTTCGAGACATAGACATTCTTCACAGCATAATATAATGCTAATTAATTTTTGGATTTATTCCTAACAATCATACTAATGCAAAACTTTAGAAACAATGTTTAAATTTTTTTATAAACATAAGGCTTTTGTTTATTATTAATTATTTTATAAAAACTTAATTTTTTGGAGCCTTGTATGGAAAAATTCCACTTTTTGTGGCATAGTCAAACTGCTAAAAAAAGCAATAAAGAATACTCAACATTAATTATATTAATAACATGGCAATTAATGACTAAAAGTAAAATATTTATTTTCTAGTCATTTTTAAAAAATCAACGATATGATTGTTAAGGACGAAAATTCTTAATATTTTCTTTTTCATTTTCATCATATTTTTTTTTTGAGAGAGAGAACAAAATTATCTCCCTATGCACCAAGGAATACCACACAGGGCTCGAAGGTACAATAAATGTACTACATAACATCTTAAAAATAAAACATGAGATGAAAAAAAATACAAGAGAGAAAAAACAAAATATAAAAGAAAAAAAAGGAGAAGTTAAATTACAGAATGGATAAATTTTTTAACAAATACAAAAGTCTCTTTCTCTCACAAGGTTCGACGAAATTAGGGGGCCATCTGTTATTCAAGTCTTCATAAAGCTCGTTGCTTTCTTGTGAGACCAATGGGCATTCAAGAAGAATGTGAGAAGGATTGTCAATCCCAGAGTTGCAGATCATAAGTCTCTGTTTTTGATGTGAAAACGATGGAGGAAGCTATTGAATTTTCCATGTCTGGTGAAGAATTGAGTAATTTTAAAGTCAGTATGGAACCAGTGGTTCTTAATTCTGCAGAAAACTGAAAAGGAAAAATGAATTAGTCCACTTACAAATGAGAGAGAAAACAAAACTTGAGTTTCATTCTGTGATGATGTTCTTTTGGACAATGGATTTAAAAAAAAGACTTGCGAAGACTGGTATTGAGTTTAATATTTGGCCAGGTAATCCGCTCTTTCATTGCCATTTCACGTGAACAGAAGTCTGGACTTCTACAATGAGTTTTTCACAACTTGTTGCATCTTGCAGAGCCATAAGGGATGACAACGAGTCACTGCAAATTAAAAATATTTTAAATGGCTTGTCTATGGCATCTTTAACAGCAAGATTAATGCAGAGTAATTCCGCTTGAAAGATTGAACAATAATCATTAATGCGGTACGTCTGATGGCTCACTTCAAAACTATTCTGAAAACATACGTACGCAAGACCTACCTTTTTGTTAAACTTACTCAAATCTACAAAGTAAATAACATCATAGTCTTCTTCCCGTATGTTATCAAATGCAACAAGAGGAGCAGGAGATCTTGTCGATGGATGAGGAAGGGAAGAATAATTAAGATCATCTTTAAGATGGTTAGAAAAAGAGTCTTGAGCATAACGACAAGCTTCACTTTGATAAAGAATCACAACATCAAGAGGTGAAGACCAGAGAGAATGAAGAGAGCATCATAACTGATTGTTCTATATCCTCTAGCAATTCTCAAGAGCAGTCTTCTTTGTATTTTTCTGATGAATTTTCGGTTTACTTTTTTCTTCAAACTGTCTCCTCAAATTCGTGAGGCATAAAGAAGAACGGGAACAATACCTTGTTTATAGATCAATTTAGCAACATCAAATTTAAAACTGTGGTTATTGCTACAAACTCTATATAATCCATTTGTGAGAATGTTAATCTTAGATAAATTGTATTTCAAATGTTCTCTCCAATGGAGTTTATTATCAACAACAACGCCTAGGTATTCAATGCTATCAACAACTTCCAGAAAATGGTGACCCATAGCAAGATTGATAGTGGCATAATTGTTAACCTTTCTGTAAATCATCATTACTTTGCATTTCGTATGCTTGCATTATTGAGCCCAATTATGAACAAAATCAAGAATATTTTGAGCAGTATTGTATAAGTCGAAAAAATTCTTATTTTGAACATTTATGAGATGATCATCAGCGAAAGCAATTTTCCCGAAATCAAATGCATTCAGTTTTTTCAGTAAATCATTCATTATTAGGTTCCATAGAAATGGAACAGAGAGTGAGCCTTGAGTCTTATGGATATCCTTTTTGAATATTAACTAATTTCTATTTATTGCGAAGAGTGAGGAGAGCAGTTCTGTTGTTCAGGAAGCTGTGAAAAAGATTGAGAATATTTGATGGAGTATTAGCTTCTTTCATTAAGAAAATGACAAAAGGCCACTAAGCATTATCAAACGCTCCTTTAAAGCCCAATGAAAATAGAATGATGAAAAAATATTTCTTTTTCCCTTCCTTACAAATGTTACCAAGTCGCTGAAGTGAATCTTCCATTGATCTTTGCGGTGTAAATAACATAATTGTGATTGTTTAGTCTGTTCGTAAGAAGTTTATCGAGTCATTTTCCAAAGCAAGGTAATAAGCTAATACATCTAATATTCTTAAAGTGTGGCCTATTTGAGTTCAAACGTTTTGGAATTAAAACAACTTTAGCATTTTTCCAAAGAGCAGGGAAGAGAGAAAATTTTAAGCATAAATTGAAATCAGTAGGTAGAACAAGGAGAACATTGAAAGTATTTAATCATTTCGTTGAAAAGGGAGTCCAAACCAGGAGATTTTGTTGAAAGGGATTATCGTTTAAAGGATTGTCATCTGGGAAAGAAAAATTTGAGATAGCTCTCAAATTTTTCTTTCTTTGAAAATTTTCCTTTTCGAAGAATCTCTTTCAAAAGAAGTGAAGTGACCAAAAGAAGTTTTAATGTTTTACAGTTTTTACAGTTTTTTTTCCCAACGCTTATTTGTTTTTGCAAAGGTTCTGTAGATGGCGCCACTACACTCGCAAACAATTTCTTCTCGCATATTTTCATAAGTTATTCCGTGACTAAACATTTTTAAATTCCTCAAAATTTGAGTAAATAATACACAACATACCCACTAAAAGCATTCCTTGCATCTTCTTTCATCTGTTGATTCATGTTTGCTCTAGAAGTAAGCCTATTTTCAACTATTTTTAACTTATTTTCGCAGAAGGCATAAAATTCGTCAACAACATCAATGGCTTCCATGTTGCCACTCTCTAACTCTTAATATTAAAGAACAATTTTCAAAACAAACCATAACTTTATGACTATTATATTGAAAAGAAACTTATGTAGTAAATGGTAATCCAGTACTTATAGCTTTAGGTATTTATCAATACAAATATTACATTCAGTTATTCCTCAAAGATACCCAAACTTAAAAATATCATTTTTCTTGAAAAAAATATTTGTCACCTTATTATACTTTTGTAATAGAGATCTTGTAGATTTTTATATCTTAGATGGATCCTTATGCTAATAAAAGATTTTGTAGATATTTTATATTCTTTGAAATAAATTTCACCTTGATATTTCTTGGTGTTGTATTTTTAATGGCTAGCAGAGTAATAAATCATTCGTATGAAAAAGTTTTACTCATTTCTTTTATTTTTTTTCATAAAAAAATATCTTAACTTTTAAAACAAGCTACGAAACGAAAAAACGAAGAAACCATGGCAGGTTATTTTTGAACAAACATTTGTTTTTCATAATATTTTGTTTCTTTTCTCATTTTATGACTTATATCAATTTTCTAAAGAGAGATATTGCGTTTTTATTGCTATTTCATATTAGACCCTGAAATTAAAAACAAAATAAAAAGTAACTTATACTTATTTCTTGTTTCAACACTCACTCAACTTTCATATAAAAGAGAGATTTAAAGATTTTTAAGAGATCTGAGTTACAAATTGAAAATATAAAATAGTTACTTTACAAAATTTTAATAATTCCTTCATTTTAAAATTGCTTTAAATTTATATTAACATTTGAGTGTATCACGTGTAAGAAAATAAATATATAATTCCATAGTAATATAAAAGTAAAATATAATATAATATAATATAGAAGTGAAATAAAATACAAAACATAATTATTGTCTCTATGTTCCATAAAATTGGGAAATTTTGAAACATTTCAAAACTGATAGCAAATAATAAAATGTCCAAATCAATTCTGACGAAAAGACATTCTAATTAATTTTATTTTTCCATTTTAAAATAAGTTATTTAAAAAATATATTATTTATCACCCTGTAATGTCAAAACTTAATTCAATCATTTATCAAATATGAAGTAAATTTTTTATGAAAAGAAAATAATTTAATAGCAGTTGTATTCTTTTTTTATAAAGCAACAACTTCTGAAAAGTATCTTACTATAAATTAAAGAAAAAAAAGGTAGCAGTTGGTATCCAGTAATCACGTTAGTTATTAATTTGTAATCTTTACAAAATTAAAAATAAATAATTTATTATAAAATTGTGCATATATATATTTACTATAAAATTGCGCACATTTTTGTTTCAGTTAAATCTATGTTCATTTCAAAGATGCAATATCTTAATTTAAAAAGACTTTTTTGGATGGATGTTAAAAATATCACACTTAATTACATTTATTTATTAGTCAACCAGGATAGCATTTTAAGCTTAGATTCTTTCATATTGTCATGTTTTGTTTTTTATGACCTTTTGGGGTTGTAGAAGAAATGCCAACATTCAAAGCACTTTCGCCAACAGTTCCTTGTCATTTAATGTATACTAAAATTTAAAACTATTTATAATAACATTTATTTAAAATCATAAAAAACTAAGATATACACACTAAGAAGAAAAATCAAATTTCATTCATTGTTATTTTCAAATATAGTTTCAATTATGAAGAATTGAAGCTTCTGAGTGTTTTTATACCGGTCTCAATCAAAAGTACTATTTAATTTCTCCAAATAGAGATGTCAAGTATTCTCTGCCTATATTTGGAAATTTCAAAGCAAAAACTAAAAATGAAAATTAGTTTTTATTATAATTTTTAAATAAAATTAAAGCAAACTAAAAGATAATCTAACAAAAGTTAGTTGACATAATCTTAAGCATTCAAGAATAAAAATTGCATGACAATAACTGTACGATTTACTTGAAAACAAGAATAAATATTTTTGTAACTAAGCTTGAAATTTTGTTTCAGGAAACAATTGAAAAAAGTTGAATCATACAAAACTGTAGTGCGGAAAAGTGTGAATTTTCGTGAATAGTTAATTGAAAAAAATTTGAAAGCATAACATTTTTTCATTATTTAAAATATTTGTAAGTTGTAAATAATTAATAAAATAATAATGATAAAAGCACAGCAATTTGTGATAATTTATTTCTCTTTGTAATTATATTTGGTGATATTATCACTTGCACCTGCAAAATAGAAAAATACCCGAAATAAATACAATATAAATAATCAAAAATCAACTAAATTAGATACTGAATTAAAATGTAAATTTTAGTTCTCTTTGTACAGGCTTATATCTAAAAATATTTATTTTTTAATATCTCTTAAAAATTTAATAGTTTTCAATTTTAAAATTATTTCCTTCTGTTTCATTTTATATGTAAAAAATATATAACTATTTATGACTTTGTTTATGGAAGACAAATAAGATAGGAAGCTATTAGTTTTATTAATAATTTGTGTTTAGTAATTTCTTTTTGTAAAACCAAAAAATTAACTAATATATCAGTTTCAAGTTTTCTTTTAAATTGTTGTTTTATTTTGGAATTTAATTATAGAAAATGCTAATTTCATTTAATAGCTAAAATTAAATTATATAAATTAAATACTGAATATTATCTTCCATGAAAAAATATTAATTCCTAGAACTTGAAAAGTTTCATGAATTTCAATAAAAAATGCTTATAAATTAAATTATTATATTATAGTCTTATTTAAAGCCAAAATTTATGCTAACTATCCCAATGAAAATAATTGTGAAATATTCATAGACATTTTAAGTTGTTAATACTCATTTTTATATAAAAAATGTAAAGTAAACTTACAAACACACACAAGAATTAATTTAACTATGAGATTAATTTAACTATTAAAATTGTACATTTCAGATCGTTAAAAATATAAACACTTGGCATGGAAATATACTGGCATACATTTGATTTCCAGTAGTTGTTCTTGGAATTATTAAACTATTTGTTCCATTTTGCTTTGCTGCTAATAAATAGTTTTCTGCCTTCCTCTTCAATAATTTTCGTTTATAACCTGAAACTTTTATATTTAACACTACAAATATTTAACATTACAATAATGTTAACAAAACTGAAGTGCCGAAACAATGAGGATAATAATACACGAGTTAACAAACGAAAATAACAGTCAATAACAAATGAAAACTTAATTACATTTCAAAAAGAAGATTTCTATTCTTTTCACTTCCTGTCTAATGACCTGATTGATTTTACTTTCAAAGTTCTATTTTATGAAATAGAAATCATTCAAAATTCCTTTATATTAGTATTTAATAACATATTGAAAATAAATCGAAATAAATATCTATTATCAAAGATTTTATATTAATATCCTATGATATTTATAAAATTTACATTTAAAGTGTTCAAATTTTTCCAATATTTGAAATATCAAATAATATTGAGCGAATGTTATTTAATATTTTCGGAGCTATTGGGGATACCTTTACGAGTCATTATTCGAAGATAAATAGAATTTTTTATGTTTTGATGCCACTGATATTTTTGATGAATTAGCAGACAGATATCTGTAAATGATTAACAGTATCTTTTTAGTGTATTTTAAATATTTTTTACTGGTATTTACTATAATCTCCGGTAAATTTACATTTTAAAAATCACATTTAATATTTACAGGTTATATGAGAGTGATTAAAATTCTCATTTCAAATTTAAAATATTACAAAGTTTATTGAAGTTCTCATTTTAATTAGATGCTTATACACAAAGGCATTTAATTTTCACAGATGTTGGCAAAGTTATTGAAATTTCGGTTTTTTTTCTATTAGATCAGATAAATTTATAATTCATAAGAATTCCATTTAATCTTTAAAGGTGTTGAGAGGAATATTAAAATTCTCATTTATATTCTTCACATATGTTAATGAATAGAGATTTAATTTTCTCAAGCTGTTGCGAAAATTATTGAAATTCTCAATCTAATTATAGATATATATATAAAGACATTTAATCTTCATAGATGTTGCAAGAACTATTGAATACTCATTTTCATCTTTGCAGATATTAATATAAAGACATTTAATGTTCTCAGATACTGTAAAATTTCTTGAAATATGCAAATACTATTGCAATGCATCAAAATATAATTGGCAGATAAAATCAGTGGCTCTCTAGAATATTGCACTGGTTTTCTTGACCCAAAGTGTTACTTCTCAATACTATATAGTTCGAAAAGATCATTGATTCATTGATTATTTCGTCATATTTAACCAATGTTCAACATTTATTAAAATCAATTCTAAATTATTGCAATGCAATTGCAAGTAAAGTTGTTGTTGCACCGCATACTTCCCTTTACCTTGCTCTGAGTTGGGTTCTACCAGTTAGAGTGAAGCAGCTGGGTAATTTAGAAGCACAGACCAATCAGAAGACTCCCGAATACTTGATCTGCCACTCCCAGATGTATCATTTCACTTGGAGGACATTGCGACTACGACACATTTAACGAACCTCATCCACCTTTAATGAATCCGACGAATCTTTGTTTAAATCAGGATTCGAACTCACTGCATTCGGTTAACAAATATGACTCTCTAACCAACCAAGCTACCACAGCTTGCAGTGTCGAACTACAGTAATCCATAAAATAATTTCCGTTTCTATTCCCAACGTTTGAAAAAAAAAATAAAATAATAACTTAAGTTTAAATTTAATCGTTCAAATATCATTCGAACTAATGAATTTTATTTGAGCATCAAAGACATATCATGCATAGAAACTCAGTTGTTTATAATTTTAAAGTTTTGCTTATGAAAAGGAAATAAATCTAAATATTTTCTTAGCAACACATTTACTTCTTCACTAAAAAGAAAAATAAGAAAAATATTTTACGAACCAATACAACATTAATAGTTTTATGGATAAAAAATATTTAGTTAGTTCGACAAAACATTTATTAATATCCCATAGCTGAAAACAATATCCGTATTCCACTGTAAACATTATTCACTAATAAAAAATAACATTAATTTCAAAATAAAAATTAGTAGTTTAACACAAAAATAGCCATCACTACAGTTAAGAAACAGAAAAGATGACTTTACCAAGTGACGCTCTAATTTTTATATTCTTGTAAAAATTTTTTCGAGCAGATTTTTTATTAAAAAATTCTAGAATATTTTATATTTAATTGCTCTTACAAAAATTATTAGTGTAGAAATTTTTGGTGAGTGAGTATGAAATCTGTTTCAATTATTATCATACAAGTAATATCTAGAACATAAAGTTATAATACTGTTTACAATATTTAAATTAAGTTAATTTGTACTACTAATTTATTATACCATTTACATAATTCTAATCACATACACAGTTTATGTTTCTATTCTTCAGTTTTAATAAAAAATTTCATTTATTTTCCATTTTAATTATTAATTGAATAACAAATTCTTTTTACATTTTAACTCTTCTGTCCTTACAAAAGTTATGAAATAAACTGGCGGAAATTAATTAATCATAATTTCATCATAATCATCGCTAAATTTTAACGGAAAAATCGTTCAGTACAAGTGATTCATAAATGATAACATTTGCTTGCTGACAGTATCAGCTGCCATATCAATTCCATTAAATAACAGTTTGTTTTTGATGTAATAAAATGATGTACTTTATTAAGCAAACCTCATAAAAATAAGAAATTACTGCAATACGTCAAAACGTAAATCGTCTTAAAGAACGAGACAGATTGACGTACGTTTTGAGAATCACATTTAAGCCCTAAAATATTTTCTAAATGAACCAAAAAATCATCTACATTTTCCTTTGTAAATATGTTTTCACAGGCATTCCAGAAAGTGGTGTGATATATTTTTATTTTCCTTCAAATGCTTAATATTCAATAAAAAAAAGCATTTGGGAATATTTCATTAATTGAAGCAGTGATTTGCTTAAAATATTTTGAGTTTTGATAAAGATATTATGGATATGATGTCAGGGTAAGTAGTTGAAAAACTTCTATTTAAATAAACGAAAGAAAGGTATTTTTTAAGTTTTATTTCTGTAATTAGGAAATATTAATACTCGGTTTTATGTTTAAAAAAAAAAATTCATTTTTTCAAAAGAAAACATAATTTTAAAACAGAAAAAGGAATTAAAATTAAAAGGATTTTAATTTTAAATCTTTTTCCGTTACATTTACGATATTTATAAATAATTCGTTATTATCATTAAATATTTCAAAAATAGAAACTATATTGATAAATTAATGGATAGTTCAAACTAACATAATTTATGCCAGAAAAATGTTTTCTTAGAAAAAGAATACAGAATGTAAAATTTGTCTAAAAATTTAATATCTATGAAATCACCGTTTATAATGATTTAATTTATTAAATTGATCAAACTTCATACAAATTAGTTTTTGCTAAATAAAAAAGATGAAAACTTTAGAAATACTGTGATTCCTTAAATACATTTTAAATTAATTTTAATACGAAAAAAAAATTTAAATGAAAATTTAGACGTTTTTAGCAAATGACATTAATGAAAAATAATAATTATTACGTTAAAGATAAAATTTCACATTAAAGATACTGAAATACTTAGTTTTGGGACATTTAAAAAATTAATAAAACATTTAATCTGTTCATGATAAAATTGAATTTATTTAAAATAATCCTTATAAGTTAGAGTAATTGATTGAATTAATTCCTATGAACCACAGACTAATGAAAATGCAATAGATTACTATTAATTACAATAGTAAAAGAAACTCTTTCATATTTTATGTAATATTTTCCTCGAATATTAATTTTTTATTAATTTTCGATTATTTACTATTATGTAGTAGATATTCTAAAATAATAGAGGATGTTTTACGTATATTTTTTAATGTCATACAGACAAAATATGCATTTTTAATTGTGAATTAGTTTTGTCTGATTTCTATTTAAAGTTAAAAAAATTAATGGTTAATCCCTTAAATTAAATATATAAATAATCACCTAAAGATGCATATGTCATTGAAATTTAATGGAAATAATTTCATACTTCTGTAAGAACGAAAATAATTTTGAATTGTAATGGATTTTAAGTCATGTTTAATTCTTTTAAGTCATTATACCTTTCATAATACATACGTTAAAAATAACCATCAGAACTACTAACTGAATTAAGAAAAAAAAGTTATTAATATAGCTGCCATAATAATCATTTCATAACTGTTTTGATATAATTCATGCTACTGTTATAGAATAAAATTAAAAAAAAATTTCTTTTTCATATTTTTAAAGGATAAATTAATTAATTACTTTTCGTTTGTAAGTCATGTTATCTTAGTTATTCGCATTAGAATGAATACTTTAAAATGTTAATAAACTTAATTATCTTTTTATTCCTACTAAACTTAATTACTGTTTATATTTTTACTAAATTTTGCTAAAACTGATGTTTTGAATTACTGAAGTTAGGCAACTATAATTACAAATTAATTTCACTAACTTTAACTGATTTATTATTTAGATTAAATATTATTTCTCATATTCTGAGTTGTGAGAATAAAGTTCTTTTTATTCAAAATTTTTATTTATCAATAGATTTTACGTATGCATTCTGACTGTTGTCGTGACTTCATCAACTGTCATAGGTAATTATTTTCTAATAATCTA
>JAPDSC010094121.1:0-15041 GCA_026290005.1 Latrodectus geometricus | reverse complement strand
TATGTTATACTTATTTCAAACTTTTTAAGAAGTATTTTGATTGTAGGATTATTAGAATTAATAACAAATATTTATACTTTATAAAAAGTTATTCCTTCATGGATAATGTACTGGGATTTTGATACGTTTTACATGGATACTGTGCCTTCCAAACACATGATTAATACCACTGACTTTCACAAAAATGATTTTCTAACTCAATTTCGAAGTTCGAATTCAGAAGGCTTAATTTGAAATATTTAACAAAAAATAAATTCTTTTTCACAAATTGTGAATTGAATTCATGTATATTACTAAGAAAATTTTCCTTGTTTTGTTCCTAAAATATTAATGTCTCAATTTTGGACTTCTATAGAATCAGCGTTAATAAATTTCGTGGGTTACTTCTTACTTTCCCTACATCTTGTACTCATAGTTTCTATGTATAACCAACGGAGAAAATTTAAGATTTGAAATCTTTAAAATCTTTTTTTTTTTTTGAGATTCATAATTTTCTTCAGCACTTTTTCTTTGCTAGTTAAAATATCTGTCTTGTTAAAATGGACCACTTAATCATTCTCGTTCTAAACTGCAAAATTAATTGCAGGTAAGTAGTCTTTTAGCAATGCATTATTAATTTTCACATTAGAACCAACTTCTGTTTCAATTTTGATTTTACCAGAAGCTTTGTTAAATGTTTCCAGTAACGCTTGTATTTTTTCTTCAGTTCTAAGATATTTAATGGAGTTATTTGGGAAAGATAATGTTTTTTTTTTAATCTAATTTAAAAAGTTTTTAAATATTGGTTCATAAGGACTTGATACCTTTCTGAAATGACATATTTATCCTAAGTTGTTAACAATATATTCCTTTGGAGCATTTACTGAAATTAAGGCTTTCCAATCATGAACTTAATATATTTTCAACATCCTGAATTCCACACTAAACCGAACTTAGAGTCTATATTTTCATTGAACAACTTTTAAATCTAGCCACATTGCACAATCATATTTTACGATCCGATTACTGAAATATAACTTATGCTATCATCTAATATATCTGTCTTAAAATATCTTTTGAAATGAACCTAAAAAAGCCCCTGTTATTAAAATTTTTAAATTGAAAGAATATTGTAAGTTTTAAGTTATTATATTTTACAAATTCTTAGGAAAAGAAATATTTAAAATTGCTTGAAATATTTATTTTTTCAAATTAAAATGTCATTTTTCTACAAAATAGTTGGAATTTGTCACATTCCTCATTATGAGTTGGGATTATATATATTAAACGGTAAAAGTCATAAATATTCAACAATTTATCTCATTTACCGAGTTTAGTGGAAATTATGTTTACCGTACCGTAACATTACCGTAACATATACTTGGAGTCTATTCAATTACAGCGCACTCATGAGTTATGCTTAAGTAACTAGTGATTTTTGTTGACCTTCATATTTTTTGAATTTTTCCACCAGTAGTAAATATTTTCTCTTTTTCTGAAATTGACTTTAATAGTATATTTATTTTATCCACCTATAAAAGATTGAATTTAGCCTGGATTTTATGTTACTATACGAATTCTAATTTCTTTCTAAGAAATTTTAAGATATTTTAAATTGTTTCAAATAATAATTCATACATTATAAATAATTCATACATTCATTCATATCAAATCATGGACTATTTTTTGAAATTACATATTAAATGATTTAAAGCTATATACTTTTTTAATAAAAAAGACTCGCTATCTTAATTTTTAAACGTTAGTTAAAAATAATGGCATTTATTTTTAATTAAAGTTTAAAAATTAAGATAAATAACTTTTTTCTTATCACGTGACTGTCGTGTTAGGCAGTCAGTTTGTGAACCTCCTGCTATTAGATTTGTTGAAAAAGGGTTGAATTAAAACAACAAGAAAATTGTTATCGAAACATTTGATTGTCTGTTGATTGGTTAAATCGAGTGTAAATTATTAGCTTATTTTCAATGATAATCAGTAAAAATTATAAATGTGTGCTTAAAACAAAATGTTACAACATTTATAAAAAAAAAAAACAGACATTTTGAATTGAAATTTAGAATAAAGTATCGTAAGTTTTTTTCCACTCATAAACTTTTTATCTCTCAATTTTTATATTTCTTTAGATTCCATTTTTAATTCTAAAAGTATTGCACATAAGACCTTGAACATTGATTTATAAATTTTATCGAATGACCACATGATACTTTTTTTGTTTCTGTTGAAGTTTCTTCTTTCATTTGCATATCAAGACATCGAATTTCGGATGCTTACCAAATATATAATATTCTAAATTTGTATCGTTCCGTCTTACATTAAAGTTTTGCCAATTATGCTCAAAATAAATATAATAAAACAACTAACTGATAACATGAAAGATATGTTAAAATAGATAATTAGAAGAGCAGGTTAGGCTGTTTTTAAATTATTCATCCTTCTTTTATTGCTGCAGTTTTAAGTAAATAAGAAAACAAAGACACAAACATATGTTTGTCAACTGAAGTGAATAAAATGATTTTAGTTGAAACAAACAGCAATTCATGAAATACCTGTTGTAATTAACGTTCAAATGATTTTAACATAAAATTATGCACTGTTCGAGAGCAGAACTGATGAAATCGCTTCAGAATGACAAAATTATTTTTTATTAGTTGAAAAACGTACGCGTAATTGAAATTCAATTTATTTTATAGATATATAGGCATTCCAACTGAAAAGTAAAGCATTGTCAGTATTGCAATGCGCTATCATGAAAATGCACTTGCTGTCATAAGAAGCTAAGTTATATCTTGTTAATTGAAAAATGCATGCATAATTGAAATATGCACACAAATTTTAATTGAATAAAAATTTATTTCACGAATATTCTAGAGCTTCAAATGAAAGATTCATAAGAAGTGCACTTGGTTAAGGCTTCTGAAATTACCTTTAAATAGCAAAATTATATCGATTGAAAACTGTATGCATAAATAAAATGCCTGCAGAAATTTCAATTGAAAGTAAATTTATTTCAATCATACTGAGGAGTTTCGGATGAAAAATAAACAGAAAATGTATTGTCACAGATATTACTACTTTTGACAACAAATTATTTGTTAACAATCAAAAGTTGCATGATTGTTTAAATCACAAATTTTAAATAGTTAGAAATTTATTTCATCAGTGCGCAGAAGTACCAACTAAAAAATATATAGAAATTTCATTTGAAAAGTCGTAATTGTCTTAGTAATTACTTTTTGAATTTTGTTTGCAAGATGAGCAATTAGATAATATCGATACATCATTATTTTTGTATGGAATGATGATTGCACGAAAATAAAGTCGATAATGGGAATTAGTTTATTCAGACTCCATACCATTACAAATTTGAAAAGATGAAACAAAAATAATGTCAGCAAAACATCAATAAATTCAACAAAGAAGGAAATTATTAAATCTGTAAATAATTTTCGAAATTCAGTTCTTAATACTTCAGCTTGCAAAAAAAAAAAATAATAATAATAATAATAATAATAAGCATCACCGTTAGATATAATAGAAATTTCAAATAATTCAATTAAATTATATTTACAGAAAACTGCAAAGTTATAAATTAAAACAAAAATAAATTAAATTTTTCCTCTGCTTTTGAAAAATATGCCCATTGTTGAAAAATATACAAATTTCATTATTTATTAAGCTACCCAATGGAAGAAAAATATATTAAAAAATGTGCTTTAAAAAGTTACTTTATAAAGAAGACTGATACCTTGCAATCAAGGAATATATTACGTCATATACATTAAGTTTAATCATATAAATTTCAAATTTAAAAATTTGAACAATGAGATAACTCCAAATTAATTAACTCCGAATTGACTTCAACTGTTCTATCGTCTGCGTCAAAAATACAATTACAGATTTTTATTTTAAGCAAAACCCACCCACTAACCCCCTCCACAACACACACGCATTGCATTTTAAGCATGCAATATTACATTACAGCATAGAAAACACATTGATAATAATGAATAATCCAGGTGATTCTAAATTGCTTTAAACAATTTTATTTGTTTTAGAAACTGCTATCATAATTTTCTGTTACAAGATGCAATAATTTTTATTCAGGCAAAGAAGCCCTGGGACCCATGGCATTTGTGAAATCCTTTTATGGTCTTCCTGACTTGGACCAGGAGCCGTACATTGAACTACAGAAGCAATTGGAAGACATCGCTGAGGCAGCTCAACTGTAAGCTTGCTTTTAACGTGCATACTTATATATTTATCACGATAAAATAAAGAAGAAACTATACAATTTAATATCAATAAGACAAAACCAAGAAAAAAATAAAGAAAACCAATGTAATATAATGTAAATCAGGAAAAGACATAGGGACTACGTCTTCATCAGGAGGGTGATGATCAGCTATGAAAAATAGACACTCTTTTCTGACAAACACAAAAGACAAAGGTCTAAAAATATAAATAAGGAAAAGGCATAGGGACCACGTCTTCATTTTTTCATCTTACTTAATTTACATCGGTATTTCTCTCCATAGCTGCTTTGACCCTGGTTTGATTGCCTATGATATTCGTTTTTGACATTATATGTTAATCTTGTGATTGACATTGTATTTACTGCTTTATATTATATTATATTATATTATATTATATTATATTATATTATATTATATTATATTATATTATATTATATTATATTATATTACATTAAATTATATTATATCAAATTCACAGCATTTTATTGAAGAAACCGTACTGTCAAATTTAAAGTAGACATTGATTTTCTTGCTCTTTGCTTAAGACAATATAAATACTAAACTTGAAATTTCATGCTATATAAATCTCAATACTTGTTATTTTGTATACTTTATAAATTTCCTTCGAATATTTGATAGTGCGATCTCATAAATGGCCTCGTTTTTTTACTCAAGAAAGTAAAATTGATGTTTTGTTATTAATAAAATACAAAAAAATCAATTTTAAAATATTAAATATTAACTTTTTTAAATATTAAGTTTTAAAATATAAATTTTGTTTTAAATTCTTTTTAGCAAGAAATTATATTGGTAGTTAATAAAATTGTTTTGAAATGGTAAAGATATCAACTAGAAGTTCAACTGAAAAATAATACATTTATCAGAAAAAATTACACAAAAAGAAATATTTTCATGAATAAAATGTTTTTAATAATTTAGTTTAGTTAAAACAGAATAAAATTTAAAAAAAAACATTGAGTAATAACAGTTATTTTATTTTTAAACCGAGTGATAACTCAATAAAATTTTAAAATAAGTACCTGTGAATTCTTTACTTATAAATTAGTTAAAAAAATATCCTAAATCAAAGCTACTGGAAATTTATAAGAAATTATTTTATTGTAAAATGTTTTATCATCTGTCATTGCTGTTTATCGTTATTGCCTTTAAAAAACGTTTCTTTTATTGAGATTTGCTGCCACCTGAAAAACTTATTTCATCAAAATATTGTTTATAGTTTATTTTGAATGCCCATGAAGTGACATTTTTCTTTTGTGCAGGTGTATTAGCATAACTTTGTAATATTGTCCATCTCAAAACAGAATGATTGTATTTCTTTTTAACTCTTCATGTTTTTTAACTTCCGAATTTTGAACTTTATATGAATTTTCTTTCAGTATATCAGTGAAAAAAAAGGCAAATATAGATTTTTAATAACTATAAAACATGATTTTCTAATAGAAAGTTTTCATGTTTTCCTTCTTAAGAGATGGTAAATTATTTATTTGCATGAGATGGAATTAAATCATAGCATGGATATTTCAATTACAATAGAATTTATAATTACGATCTGGCCTTAAATTTACAAATATTTTTGAAAGCAAGTAAAATTGCTTTACTAAACTTAGATAGTAATTAGCTATGGCTAGTAGGGAGGCTTATGAGAAATAGACTGAATTATTTGGTAAAATCACTTGTTGCCAGTTACTTTTTCCAAGAAATTTTTATATAAAATATCATTATAAAATTTTCATTCTTTTTTCTAATATTCTTTGCAATGATTTGAGTAAATATATCAATAAGCAATGATTAAAACACAAAATCAAGAACCCTAAAGATTGAGAATTTCGCTTGGCTTCGCTTAATTTTGGATAAATAAAATATGTAAATTGTAGCTGAATGATATAAAAACTAAGAGTTATGTAATGAATATCTGAAAGTTGTAGATGCAATCGTAAATGTTCTTGTAAAATGATACTCTTGAAACCAAAATGTGTTTACTTGATTTTAACGCTTCTTTTTTTTATACAACTCGTTTTTTTATCAATAAAAGTGCAATAAAAATATCAAACTTATGTCATTTTTTATTAATGTAGCATTTAGAAATTAAATAGGAATAATCTGACCGAGATAAGACAAAATTGCTACTGAAATGACTGGAAATTAGGAAGCTTATTTTTCCATAAAAAATTAAGTTTATTAGCATATATTTAATGAATAGATAGATATAAAAGTAGAAAATAAATGAAGTAATTCTGTATTATTTCGAACGAAACTTTAACATAATTGCTGACTTATTTATCTTCAGAACGAAAAGTGACGGGTTTGGTTCCAGTCATTTTTAAACAACGAAAGATGAATACTTTGGCAGCAAAAGATGGACGCCTAATGATCAAAGACGTTTGTAAAGTATTTAAACCACCTTCTGGGAGTAAGTTTCAGAAATAGCGCGCTGTATCCACATTTCGCGAGGTAGGTAACCCGATGAACACCGAAACACCCACCGCAAGAGACGTGCATATAATAGGCAGAACGGCAATATCCATTTCAGCTGCTCAACAATAACTGGGATCGAACTCGGATCTCATGTTATGAAGAGCTATGATTGATTCTCTGTTTCTAGTTCTTATCAAAGGTCAAATTCAGACTCCTGTAAATGTTACGGTCAATAGTTTTCTTCCTTTGTTTTCCCCTCAGGTTTTTCATTTGGAAGAAAAATCTTTAAAAGGTATAAAATAATCTTTAAATAGATACTTTTCTATTCAATTTTTATGGGGCACGTGTTTTGAAAAGGAGGAACTTCAAGTAATTTTTACCATGATTTTTAAAATTTTTCAGTAAACTTATCTATAAGGGATCATAAATATTAAATCGCCCAAACATCTTCCTTCGGGAATGTGAAATGAAAAGAAAGGAAAGCCACTGACATAAAAGTCTTTAATTTAAAACTTTAAACTTAATTGGTTACTCTAGTTTAAACAAAAGATATATACATAAATGCATAGACAAATAACTACATAAACGTCTTTATGATTTTTACTTAATATCCATTGCAATGGTTGTTTTCTTTTGCACTGAATATCTGCAATGTTATTGTCTTTTATGGAAGACCCATCACTGTAAATGATTTTTGGGATTATGACATTTCTTGTTATCTAGGGATTCACGTAAGCAATGTCAAGAATCAAAACGAAAGCATTTAAGGGATTTATATTATACATTACTATTTTTTTATTTATTTCAACTACAATATATATAGAATTATTTAATAAAATTACATCAATGGATATATACAAATAAGGTAAGTTACCATATGAATGTAAAATTCATATTTTATATTAAATTTTACAGAATCAAATTAAAAAAAAATTTCTAATATATATTATTTGCAAACTTAAAAGCAGCTTCCATCTTTTGAGAAAAAAACGCAAATTTTTTTAAAGAATGTAAGTATATCATGTGTTTCATCTTGAGTGAAACTAATATTTTAATTTTCCAGACATGATCTGTCAGAACAAGAAAGAGAAATAGAAGAAAATAATCTTTTCCAGAGACCAGATGTCCAAAATATCATCAGCAAATGTCAGCAATTTCGTACGAAACCTCAATGTGAGAATTCCTTCTATAGAAGCCATGATGGCACTTGTAACAATCTGAAACATCCTGAATGGGGCAGTTACAGTAATACTTTGAATAGACTCATGCCGGCTTACTACACAGGTAACCAAAAATTGAATCTAATTTAGTTTTAAAAATAAGATTTTTGTAATAGAAGTATCATTTATACAGGTTAATCTAAAAACTGTCATATAATGTATCCATGGATGTATGTTGCCGTATGTTGTCCTATATAAAAGAAACCATACCTAGAATAAAATGGGACTTGGTTGCTGTTTGTTGAAGTATACATAAATGATTAAATCTTTAGAACGAAATTTTATCTATTAGAATTCTGTCATGTTCACTCTGCGTTTAACATAAGAAAGAAAAAAAATACGATTTTTTAACCATAGACTTCATATGTGCTTCCTAGTAAGCTTCATTCTACATATTACTTTGAATTGTCCATTGAAATGATACGAGAAGGTAAAAGACAATAAATTGTTAGTATTACTGTACTAATACTTCATTGTCTTTTATAAATTACTTTTTTGCATTATGGAAACAGAAAATCCGCCAAGGTGATTCCCAAATCCTTACTTTTGTGATACATTGAAAATATTCACAATTCTGTGTATACATATTGTATATACTTTAAAAAAATATTATTAAAGTTACTTATCAAAATTTTAGTTCCACAACATATTAAGGCACAGTAAACCCACAATATATTTTATATCTTTTAATTCAGCGAACTTCTTGATGGTCGGCTCATGCGAGTACGTTTGCAATATGTTTACATTTACAATTCTTATTAATACATTTACAATTTTTGCAATACGTTTATATTAGATTGGGGAAAAAGTTATCCATTATTTTTTCGGTAGACGTATGTAGTGATCGCTATCTCGTGAGGTATCTATCAAACAATTTCAAATTTTTGCTCATTGGAAAGGTGACATTTGACAATAAAATATTCTCTTGCGGTTTTTTGTCTGATTAATTCAGTTATGAGTACAAGGTTTTAAAAATAGAAGACAACAAACAGAAAATTCGATACATTTTAGTTTTTCTTTTATAATGGCGAAAATGCTAACCAGGTATCTAAAATTGTGAAAGGTGTTTATCGTCCTATAAATGACTGTTACAACCAGTTACGTACAATTTTGGTTTCGTCGATTCCGTTTGGGTATTTGGATGCTGAAGATGCACCTCGCATGGATACAACATCGTCGAGAATGTCTATCAAATATCAAAAATTATCAAACTTGACAGCATGTCAGCAGTCGTAGCTTCGCACAAGACCTAAAAATCTACATGAAAACTGTTTTAAACCTCTTTACAAAGCGAATCTGAAAGAATTTACAAAAAGTTCACGTAAAAATAATGGATTTCTTTTTCCCCAACCTAATATTTACAGTTCAATTACAGATCTTCCTGAACCACCAGCAAGGAACCGAAAGCTAAACCAAGTGAGATTTATGAAACTGTATAAATCAAAAATGCCGCCCACCCTGTCTGGTGGTTAGAGTACCTGATTATGGATGGGGAGGACCTGGGTTCGAATACCGGCTAGGGCATGGATGTACTTTCTCTTTCTCTCTCTGTGCTTCTTTCATTTCCTCAGATGATGGGTGAATGTGGCCCGCCCTATGAACGTATTTGTGGTGGTGTGGCGTGGGCGATGCTACTCGTACCTCCACGACTTGGTTCACAGGTGCCCACTGGGTAAATATAAAATGAGTAGCAGTTTCCGGCTTTGTTGCGTCAAATGGGTTAGTTACTCAAGTGTGCCCGCCATTAGAAACAAAAAAATATATAAATAAATAAAAAATGGTATCTATTAATGAAAATCGTACTTACTTCTGTTATTATTAGCTTTATTTCTGTAAAGCATCATTAAACAACAAAATAATAAAGATTTTTAAATTTGTAAAACAATACACAGGTGAAAAGGAAAAAAATTCAAACATTTTTTCAAAGAACTAGTTATATAGTACATTTTCAATTAATAACAGAGTATACAGTTCCTTTATTTAAAAGCAAATATCAAAAATGTTTTAATCCTTATTATATGTTTTTAAAATTTTCAAAATTTTTCAAATTTTTTACTCTAGGCATGAAAGGGCTGCGAAAATCTGTCACTGGAGATGATCTGCCTGAACCACGAAGCCTAAGCCTCAAGATGAGAAACAAAGACAATCTTTCAGATATTGTTTCGGCGTTTTTTACATTCTTCGGGCAAATTGTGGCTCACGATATGACATCAGCGCCATCTTCATCAAGTAAGCCCGTAATATCATGGAAAGTAAGTGGGAATAAATGCAGGACTCTGACATACCATTCAGCCTCATTCACGACTTCCTCTCTCTTTGCGATCACATTTTTAAAGAAGAATATATTCATCAAACAAGTTCAAATTCATTAGAACAATAAATTACTATTTATCTTTAAAATAAAAAATTTGGAGACTGTAAAATGTTATTTTGAGACTAATCTTAAATTCTAAAATTCAGTCTTATGAGAGTATAAAATAGGCCTTTGGTGCTTTTTTTATAGTTTTCAATATTTAATAAGCTCCAAGGTTTCCAGTAAGGTTTTTAATAATAAACACTCAATGATTTAAAAATTATTTTAAATTATTTTGAAATAATTTATTATATATTTGTGTACGTAAAATTACAAAACACCTTCCCTCCCAAAAAAACGATATGTAAATATTTAAAATATCATACACAATAATTTATGAATAGGATCCTCAATTGAAGAATTTAATAATGAATCTTGGTAAATTACAGGAACCATGCAACTGTAAGCGAAATCATACTAGAAACATCCTTTTTATGTCAAGTCAGTGTGAAAAGACAAGTAGCAAAACTAATGTTATCATAAGCGTTGCATTGTTTCCTCATTTTTTCCTTATCAGGAAGTTAGCTTTCTGAAGTATATAAAGAAATTCATCTAGAAACTAATTAGAGGAAGATAAAGCTTAGATATATCTGCCCTTCTGGCAAGATAACTGCTCTCAGTTAATTTCGATACTAAAAATTTTATTTCATTTTCGCAAATAAAATTTCTTATATTGAAAAAGTGAACCATCGCAAAAACAGATAAATGAAAATAAATGTTTCCTTTTGTGTGATGTTTCAGAAGGAGTCAGTAGCAGATGATAGCTTCAAATACCTTTAAAGTAATGCTCAACCTTTCTCGGATAGAAATTTACTATCCGAGAAAGATCGAGTCCTCCATTCAGAAATTAATAGTCAGCTGTTGATATTTTTAAAGTGATTATGTCTGAATATATTCTGTTTCTTCTTTTATTTATTTAAATATCTTCTTTCACAATTCTAATTTTAACTCAATTTCAATTTCTATTTTTCTATATTTTATGAAAAAATTTAAATGCATACTATGAAGTTAAAATAATTTTCTAATAATTTATTTTTTTATTTTTTTTTATTTAAGAAGTATATTTAGCTATCTTGTCTGCAGATTTTTATTAATTCAAATGACGCTTTTTAAAAATATAAAACCTCTTAACTTAAAAGGAACTTCAAAAGTGAATTAGTAGTTGTTTTATAACACCAAACCACTAGCTATTTTCATCTTTTAGGCACTAAGTAAGACTGAATTGAGGGTATTTTATATCAATGAGATTCAAATGAATCTGCCATTATAAATCCGAAAAAGAATAGGTTCTCATAATTTAGAGGCAAGAACAATGTCAAAGACTACTAGATTTATCCTGCCCCCAAAAGTATCATTTCACTAGGAGGATATTGGGACCATGACGTATTTTACGTGCCATAAATGCTATTTATAAACACAGTGTTTCTTTGGCTATTTTCCTATAAAGAAATGCATAAGTCATTTTCTCAATGGAAATTTAAATTGAATACAGACCCATTTAATAAATATTTAAGGCGAAGCATGACTTAAAATGTTTAATTTTTTCAAACTTTTAAAACTTAATTTTTATATTTAAATAGCAAATAATCATGGCTAATTAAATTTAGCATGGTCAGGCTTAGGTATATTCATTTTTACTAATTTAGGATTTACTTATAGTTGTTCTAAAATATTTTATATGAGTATATATATCCTATACTTAATATTAAAATATTTTGTATTACTTTGAATATTATTGAATGAAAATATAGAGAATAATAATGACATTCTCTATTTTGAACTTACTTAAAGATTACTGAACTATTTATGTAGGCTAAGAAACTCTACTTTCAACAAAAATTTTGCTAAAATGTATAGTTGCTATAGTGTTAATTTAAATTTTTAACCATAATATATTAACCATAGGACATTTGTCCAAACAAAAAATATATATAATAAATACTTAAAAATGGAATGGTAAAGTTTAATATTCCTAAAATAATTTCAAATATTAAAATTTCTAATCATTTATGTATAAAGTTATTGATAAATAAGTGGGTCTGTTTGAAATTTCATTTTGAAATTTGTATGTATACATGTTCGCTTTAAAGTAATGAAGCTTATGATTAAAAAGAAATTGAAATGTTTTCAAAATTTCGTTGAAAATATTGTTTGTCAACAATATTTATTCGTAGTTTTTGTGAAGTGTAATAGGTTCTTCTAATAGCAATTAACAAATAACTGCATTCTAGAAAATTTACTTTGTTGAGAAAATAACCAGATACTTTTGGTTCAAGTAAAAGGAATCTGGATCAAACCAGGCACCAGTTATTTTTCTATTTTTTAAAAATATTTTTGGTGAGAAAATTATTGCCCTAAAATTTCATAGAAATGATCAGCCGCATGCAAACACTATTTCCTTGCTTTGTTTGAATTCAGTGGCTTTCAGCTAATCATTTCAAATTTCATCCAACGATTATACTGCACCTCCCCACTTGACGGAAAAATTAATTTACCAATTTTTGTATCAGCTTTCAGGCCTTTTGAAGTCTCACAAATCAGATTACTAATTTTAATTTCTTATGCATCATCACTTCTGAGTTTTATTTTCTAAGTTAAAAAGATAAGCGTGAGATACTTTACTTTTTGCAAATTATGTTAGTATGGTTAAGTTTTTTTCTATTTTTTTAAAGATAATGGAAAGCCACTTCCTTGCTGTGACATGAAAGATAATCCGGCATGTGAAACGAATATTATCTTCCCTGAAGACGATCCTTTCTTTCATCAATTCAATGTCAAGTGCTGGCCTTTACCCAGAGCTGTACCTTTCCCTACGTGTAATTTTGGTGAGTATCAATATCATTCACATATCATGAAAACGCTTTGTAAGAAAGCTTCACTTTATTGTGATATAGTTTAGATTTTCATAATTTCCATTCTAATGAGAAATAAACTCTTTGTATCTTTATTACGAATGCATCATCCAAATGATTATTATGGTCAAAATATCAGCAATAATCAATATACTGATATTAAATTCTTTTTTTTTAGAATTCCAGAGAGATCGTTAACTTAGTATTTGATTAGGCATATATAACTTTTATGTAATCAGCGAATTGAGAGTCATTTTTTTTAAATAACCTTATCAAAAACATATTTTCGTCGATTACAAGTAATTTTCTTGAGTTATAAGCAATAACCACAGCTATCACAAGCATTGAAGTTTGTATTCTTGTCTATTAATTGCTCTTAAAACATTTTTTTAAAATTTCTAATGGCGGGCACTCTTGAGCAAGTGAGTACATTAGCCCACTAGCCGCAACAATGCCGGAAACTCTCATTTTATCGTTACCCGGTGGGTACCTGTGAACCAAGTCACGGAGGTAAGAGTAGCAATGCCCACGCCACACCACCACAAACCCGTTTATAGGGTGGACCAAATTCATCCATCACCTGAGGAAAGGACAAGAAAAACAGAGAGAGAAAGAGAAAGTACATCCATGCCCGTTGCTCTTAAAACATTAATCAGAGATCATACTCTTATCAAGGAGCTTTTTGTTAGTTGGTCATTTACCAGCAGATTTAATTTCCTTGAATTTTTCGATTTCGCAATAAACATTTATTTATTTCTTCAATTTATTTCATGTTTCGAAATAGTTAGGAAATGGATTTCGAAATGATGGCTAATTTTCAGGGAGAAAAAGGGTGATATTTTAGAAATTAGGATTGCGTTGTTTTGTTATCATAGAAAAACGAATTTCGGTACGTTAAAAGCTATTTGAAAATCAAATGAACTGATCTGAGCTAGAAACATTATCAATTTTACATTGTATAACGCATACATATTCAAAATTCAGACACATATTTTAATATTTATGACAGTCATTAGAGGAATCGTAAACATCTTTTTATTGATTGTGCCCCAGAAAATAAATATTAAATATACTGATGATTTCGGCCTTATACTAAATGATGAAATTTAGAAAAAGACTATTTAACTTTATACCGATAAAATTAATTCTCTCATGAGTGTGATAGTTAAAATTAATCCTTATAAATACGACTTAAAAATAATTCTCTCATAAATATTACAGTTAAAATTCGTCCTCATAAATAGGATGGAGTTACGAATCAGTTTTTGAGTAAGAAAATTATAGTTAATTATGAAGACATTGATGACTAAAAATTTAATTGCAGATAAGCAGTCAATTTATTTTAAATATAAGATCAGATAAATTGAATGAAGATAACTTCAGGGTACTGAATAGATGAAAACATACCAACACTAAATAAAAGTTTTATTTCAATAAAATTATATTTTTATTTAGGATT
This sequence comes from Latrodectus geometricus, assembly GCA_026290005.1. Classification (NCBI taxonomy): domain Eukaryota; kingdom Metazoa; phylum Arthropoda; class Arachnida; order Araneae; family Theridiidae; genus Latrodectus; species Latrodectus geometricus. The sequence continues at coordinate 468 of JAPDSC010094121.1, read as the reverse complement.
TCTAAATAAGAATTGCTAACATGTATTAATATATATTAATTAGATAAAATTAACATTCATTATAAATTTATATTATTAAGCAATTAATTGTGACTTTTAAGAAATGTTTATATTAATTTTAATATATTAATCTGCCTAATTAAGTTGTTTTACTGCATTCAGCAAAATAAGAAATGAAAATTGATAAGAATTTATTATAAATATATCAAATTACATATTTTTTTGCCCTCCGACATTTGTTTTGTTAAAAAATATTTGATTAAAGAATGTAGTTAATGAGAAAACAGAATTTATTGAAAGTTTCATTTAAAATTGCTTTTACATTATTTTCTTATTTTATAGAAAAAAGAACTCCAATGAACAAACAAACTGCATTCCTTGACGCCTCCCCCACATATGGCAATAACGAAAAAGTAGCAAAATCACTTCGTGCTTATGATGGAAAAGGTTGGTACATTTTGCTTGGAT
>JAPDSC010094117.1:0-16203 GCA_026290005.1 Latrodectus geometricus | reverse complement strand
CAATATAATTATTAAGTAATATAATTATTATATAAACTATAAAACTACTTTGCAAAATCTAAAAAGAGTTTTATAATTTAACATGAGATGATATCAGTAGCTATGTAGATTGAAGGTTATTCATAAGGCCTTGAACAAAATATAAATTTATTTTTTACTTGTGATAAATTATTTTGCTATAAAAAAATTTAAATATTGTTTAAATTCCTTTATTATTCTTTTAAAATTCTTTTATTAAAAATAATACGAAATTGTTTTGAAATTACAAGGATGCTAAAATATTTTCGAATTTAAAAAATTGGAAATTGCTTTAATTTGTGTTGACCAGTACTCTGCTGTCAAGATCTTAAAATCAAAACCATATGCATATACAAAATGCATTCATGACATTTAAAAATAACTAAAATATATTTAATGAGCTTTTGAAACATTTACCTTAAGTTAAAAAAAAGATTTTTCTTTGGATGAATCTCATTTCATCTTTTTTTATGTAAGAGCAATGATTTTAGATGCATCTTAATATTCATATGAACGATGGTTTGTATATTTTCAGTGTTAAATGTGCTTTTAATTAAACATTATGCACCAAAGATTTCATTTCTTAATGCATTTTCGTAATTTAACGTAGATATTGAAGCATTTTGAAAAGTAAATTACTTATTTGTTCCAATCTAATAGCTGTAATATATTTATGAAGAAAATTTTAACTTGTTTTTAGATAATAAATTAGAAATCTGAAAAATATAAATTGGTTAATTAAAGCAGGTATAAAAACATGTTTTTTATTATTTTTTATTTATTTAAAAACACTAATTACTTTTTAATAATCTTTGCTCAATTTGTGTGTGTGTGAGAAAAATATTAGGCATCATTTTATGATTAGAAATTTATTTATTATATTTATTAACTACTTTTTAATTGATTAATAACATTTATTAACTTTAATATATTTAAAAAATAAAGAATTCATAACATCATAAAAAATATTTTATGCAAATTTTTGCTTTAGTCAGACATATTTGTTAAAAAAAAATACATACTCTATGGTTCTTTTATTGAAACCAGAATATGTAATGTGTTTTTCCACGTATATGTTAAATTTTTTAAAAAGAATATTTTTCTTCTTCTGCTGTTATTTCTTCTTTTTTATTTGGAATTTCTTAAATAAAAAATTCTCATATGTGATCTAATTTTATATCAAATATGTTTATATGCTGATTTTCTTAGTAAGTAACTATTCTATTCCTATAAATACGATATAATTTTGGATTATTAAATTAATACTTAATTGATTTATTTCTTAAACTTTTTAGAGTTATTTTGAAATGAATATCTTTTAAAAATATTCTGTGGTGTTTCCAATAAACGTGTAAAGAACATTGCTTTTAAATTATTTGTTTTCACAAGTTTCTACACAAAAACATTTAATTAATTATACCATAAGAAATTAATTAAATTAAATTAGTCATATATTATCAAAATAATATCTTGGCATTTTAAAATAATGCACTCAATATATGCAATAAAATATTTCTATAAGCATTTTATTTAATTTTTTGCATGCATGGATAGAATATGAACTTATATTAAAAATTGAAGTGTAAAATTGTATTTAAATTATGTATATTTTTCACTGCATAAACGAAACTTATTAATAGCGTTCAATACATTATCTGCATTTAATATTTATAAGTTTCAGTGAGGAAAAACAATAAAACTAAAAATAGTTTTTTGCTTATATTTTGCTCACAGATGTTTATAAACATGACTGAATCTCATATAAATATTTAAAATTTGAAATTTCTTAATCAATATTTTAAAGTATTATTAATAATAAAAATATTAAACATTTTTCTGTATATTTTATTGATACAGCAACTGACGCTGTCAAGCTGTTGTTCACAGAGATTGATGTAGCAAAAACATGTTTTCACAATTCATTTTTTATTTGAGAGACAGTTTTTGGATAACGAATAATAGACCAAGTACAAATAGAATAGAAATCTTGCTCTCAAGAATTTAATAACCTTAGGATGTAATCATAAACTCATGGGGATTATGAAAACGTCAATTCAGATGCGAAATTTAGGTGATAATCCTGGAAAAGTTTTCAGGTGTGGATGCAAGTTCTATAAAAGAAAATACCCCATATTAACACTTCCTTATAGAAAGAAATTTGCATATGAATTAAAGTTCAGGGAAATGAAGCCAATCGATTCGTTGTATCCTTAGACAATAAAATACTCCTTAATTATATAAAACGGTCTTTGGTAAAATATAGATAGTTGATGTACATAAAATTTAATATTACTTCGTATGGACATTTTACATTATGGAATAATCATTTACAACATTTATATGCAAAACATATAAGGATAAGTTAGTATTGAAAATGAAAAATAACATAAATTAAAATATTTAATGTAACAGTTTCTTAATATATTGTAATTTTGAATTTATTGAGCTTTTATTTTTCTGAAAATTATCTTTATATTTTTAGTTTTTCTTTGTATTGGTCTGCGCTATTCCTTAAGATGTGTATGTGTGGAGAAATAAAAAGGAAATATAAAGAAATATGAGTAATATAAATTAAAAAAGTAATTGATAAACCTACTTGAATAATTAGTGTAGATACAGTTTTGCTTATGTACTTATTTTTTATTGCCTCATAACTGTCATTAAAAGGTTGGAATGCTTTGTTTATTGTTATTGCCTTGTTAATGTCAGAAGTGCTTACTACATCATAGAATATCCTGACTTTCAGTTACGCTGATAATAAATACTTAGTTCTTGGCACTATTTATACATTTAGAAAAGTGACAAACGCAAATATATTATTATGTAATTTTTATTATGTTTATATATAGATGTTATTTGATAGAGGTAGATTTTCTACCATGAGATAACCAAGGTTGCCTATAAAAGCCGAAGAAAGAAAGTGTTTAAAAAGTTTTTAAAGATAAAAATTTTAAAGAAAGAAACGAAATCGTGAAAGAAAATATAATAAATGTGATACAATTTATTTTTCTGTTTCTTTTGGGTGTGCGTTTTTTCTGGATATATATTTTGAAATTAAATTTATATATAAATATTAAAATTTGATTTTTTTAGAAGAGAAATTTAAATAAGGCAAATAGTTTTTTTTAATTAAGATAACGATTGTATTACATTTGACATTATAAAAATAATCACAACTTCCTCTTACAAACGAAAGAACATTAATGTAAAATAATAAGTTTAAACAGTGTCCTTGATATTTCTAGCTAAAATTAATAATGAACTGAATGATTAGTATGGAAGTCATAAAAAGTCTGATATTGATTTTGATTTGTTGTACTTGTAGATATCATTTATTAAGATATTAGTTAATAACAAATTTAAAAATAATTATATGAATTAAATAATTATAGAATAATTATATAAAAAATAATTATATCAAATGAATAATATCAATTTCATTTGATATTTTTTGGAAGAATTAAAATGATGTTTTTAAAAGATATCTGCCATCGATATATCTATTTACATCTAGAATATCTATTTACAGCTTTATAATTTAACTAAAATCTCAACAGTATTTGAATAAACAATTTATTTTTTAAAAATTCTATTTTTTCATATGGTTGAAGAAGATTTATAATAAACTTTATTTGTTTTCAAATTATTAAAATTTCTTCAACTCATGAACGAATATATTGGGACTTATTCATAACGATATATTTATGAATTATATAAATCCCAAAAAAGAACTCATATAATTCATCAATGAAATCAGTAAGATTGAAACAGCTTTCCACTTAAAAAGAAGTTCCTTGGAAGTCTTTGTAGATGCTCAGAGACTTTAATAACACTGTCTGATGAAAACAACTTCCCTACAAATTGTTGAAATAAGAGGAAATATACTGAATTGGATAGAGTTTTAGCCCAAAGATGGGAGAAAACCAAATGGAATGGTACAGATTCTCACTTCCGTCAAGCTAAAATCCAAGGAGTAATTTTTGGTTCCAATTTCTCATCATACATATTAAGGACATCATATCGAAATTGAAAGCAATTTCAGCAATTAATGTTTCTAGATTCTCAAATGATGTTGTAATTCTCAAATGATGCTCAAATGTGTCTCAAATGATGATTGAGGCAAAAATAATAGAAACGGGAATTGCAAAAACAGATTATAAAAGAAATTTTGAGTAAAGTTTTGAAATTATTGTAAACCTGGTGCAAAGATAATGCTTTCAAATAAGAATAAACCTTATAACTAATTTTCATTACAAAAAGCAAAATATTGTCTTTGACTGAATAATTGATAATGATGAACTAAGTAGAAATAATAGCACAAAAAATCTTGTAGCTCTAGACAACAAATTAACTTTTACCAACCATGTATAATATGTAAAAGAAATAGCTGAAAAGATTGAAGTTAGAATCTCCATGACGAAAAGACTTGCTGGTTGATGAGAAAATAAAGAGAAAACAACGCTGACCTGAATACAACGTACAACACATATATAAAACCCTTAATTAAATACAGTGGTCAAACCTTAATTTGGGCTATAAGGGTTAAAATCGACAAATCGAAAAAAAAAAAGAAAACTATCGTGGTTATATCATTAAAGCAGTCAAAACAACTCTAGTAGCATATACTCAAATTGGTAGCTCCAATTATCCCATCTATGCAGAAATCCAAAAGCAAGTGGTAGGAACCTAGGTCAAAATGTTTCTCATACAGAGCAAAGGGGTTACAAGTCCAGCTATCTAGCACTTTTAAAATCGAAATTTTCCAAACACGCAAAACGGCTTTCCAAGATTTTAAGGTTAACATACTTGTTGAAAGTGCAATTAAGTTAATCAACTCAATTGAGAGATTATTTAGATATTGAAACCGAATTGGCCATTTTACATTTAATGAAAAAATTAAACCTTCAAGTGAAGCTGAAGACAACTTAATTATACATTGTTAACGAACAATATCTAGAAGAGGAATTGTTATAAGTTCTCGCAGACGGATGCCAGATGTATAATAGATCAGGAGCTGGCTTGTTTTGTAAACTATTTACCCCCAGTGCTCTCCTCGTTCTACATAAGTCTAGTTTCCATGCAGATATCTACCCTATTCACCCGGCTTTAGAAAATTAAGAAAGAAAAACCAACGAATTCTCTGAAATGGTAGTACGGGTGTACTCCACTTCAGCGATTAAAACAATAACAGAAAATCCTCGCTATAAACTAAAATCATTAACAAAATCAAACAAATTGTGAGCTTCCTTAGAAACTGTAAGGAAAAACTATCGGCTTTCAATGGGCAATTTTCGTTTATAGAGAAAGTGAATACGAACATTACTCTTAAACGAAAGAAATTTTATTACGAAAATTTAATCCTAGGTTTGCATCTATTTTTATGTTTAATATTTGTAGTGAATAACCGAATTCAAGATTAAAATAAAATGTTAAAATATCTTATTTCGGTTTCGGTAGAAAATTAATTCATTAAGCTATTAATTTGCTAGTAAATACACTTAAAATATACATTTATAGAAAATTGCCTTGTAATAAAAAGAATCAATAATTTTCAGCTGTGAGGAATAAACAATGATAAAATCATCTTTGAAAAATATGTCAATCGATTATGTCTTGTCAAAGAACAATCATTTCACTGTTTAATACCTATAATTTTAATGTCCTTATCTATTTTCTGGAATTTTTCTCCAGGATAATTTTCTTTCAAAACATATCTTTATGTATTCTTATTGCTAACTTTCTTTTTCACTTTGTCTATTACTAACATATTTACGATTTATCGTATTTCTTTCTTTCATACTCAATCAATATTTTTCTTATTCCTATTCTTCACATACAGTGTATTAAAAAGGTCTTTTAAAAAGTTTACAATGCATTGCAAAAATGTATAAGTTAAGATATAATTGTATCTTTATTTAATTCTAAAAATAATAAATTATTATGTTTTTAGAAATTTGTGAAAAACCTTTTCACAAATTTTAGTTTTTATAAAAAAGGTAATCATCTTTTAAAGCTTACATTTTTTTATAATTTTTATGATATTCATAAACTAAATTATTTTATGTAACGCAAAGAAAAAACGAGGCAAAAGATTTATGCAATAAAATTTGTATGTTGAATTTTCTTTAAAAAAATTGAAAAACATGCAAAGCAATATCAAAATATTGTTGAAGTGGTATAGACGCATATTTTTTCGTTTTGATATGTTAAATTAAAACATTGTAAATAATCATGAATTTGTTATTCTTATGGATTTCATTGATGTGGTATGAAGTATCACTAAGAATGTTTAACAAACTTAAATAATCACTTGCGCTACTTTAATATGACTTCAAAATAACTATACAAAATAATTTGATATATCAAAGTTATTATCTTTATCATAGAATCTGCTGAAACAAAATTACATTGCTTCAATTTAATAGTTATTATGCTATGTAAGAAACATAAAATTCTTCTTTTCAAAAATATTTTCACATGATTTGTTAAATGTCTCTTAGCTCACAAGATATGATTTCATGCGTATTTTGAGATTCAAAAAGCAATATTGGATTGATTGTTTTGTTTGCTTTTTTGTAAGAGGAATAATTTAAACATTAATATATTTTCCTTTTTAACAACCATTTTAATTAAGTTATAACTATGCTTTATTTTCAGATTTTATATTAGAATATCTAAATTGTCGAAAGAAATTTCGCTTATAGTTTAAGATTTAATTTCATTCTTCTTGACCTATATAAGATCATGTCTACTAAATTATATTAACACATATTTTATTTTTTTGCCAGAACAGGGAAATATATCAACACCGAAACAAAACTTTAAGTTTATCACGAAAAATATTACCGTACTCTTTTTTTTTTTAAAAAAAATTCTGATTAATTTTGCTTCAAAATTTATTTAAAATGTTATTTTATATGTATATTACTTTTCAATTTCTAAAGAATTTTTTTCTATATGACACTGGTCCCATGGGGACATTGAACAGCCTCAATTCACCAAAGGTGAAATCGCCTAAGGTATCAATTGTTTTCATTGAAATAAGCTTAAAACACTGGAGATTTTTTAAAATAGCATTTTTCAATACATTCTCATGCAGATATGAGTGACGTCATATATATTATGCTTAAGAGAAATGATTTTGCAGATAATATGCTTTCAAAAATAGGAATTGAGCATTAGTTGTTTATTTAAATGTCATGATGAGATTTCCGTAAGAAGAGAATCCCTCACTAATACATTCCAAATACATGGAATTGTAAGGAAAAATGATCAATCAAATGACCAATTGCTTGAAGTATATTGTGATAATGAATTAACTCTCGAGTTTTCTAGAGTATTTTATAATGAAGTCGGTAAAATAGAGGCTATAATGAACACCACGCAGGCTGGAACTTAAGATTGCTAAGATTAAACAATGGCAGATTCCTTACAAAATTGAATATTTTGGTCTGTGAGAAACTATAAACATCGGGATAATTATTAATGTGTCTCCGTAAAATTTTATCACAGTCAGTTTATTTTTGTGTATCCCACATTAAATGCTAGCAAACCGTATTTTGTTGAAAGTCGGTAAAATATATAGAGTTTGTAAGTCTCTAGGAGTGAGTGATTTATCTAAAAGACATGTCATTTTGTGAAAAGCCTGTTTAATTCATTCACACTATATCTGCAAAAATTTTAGCTGTACGTCTATCTAATTCAAGAAATTGCGCTAATGATAGCTTGGCATCCCCATCCAGTAAAACCTATTGAGGCCTTGACTTGTATGGATTAGTGCCTAATTTCTTAAGATCTTACAAAGCTGACTTTTACAGAAGTCGTTGTGTTGACTAATCTCTCTTGTGCATGCAATAAATTCGAATATTAAGTGCAAATAAAGTTGAGTTGATGTCACAATATTTACACGATGTATGTATTATCTACTGCATTTATAAACACAATCAGTTTAAAAATAGAACTGTGGAGTACTCAACAAAGGTCTTTTTCACTGGGATTGACAAATGATAGCGTGTTCCACAAATCATTAATGTTTTCCCAAAAGATTATTATTTCTCCTTCATATTAATTTTCCTGATGTCACAATTTATAAAACCATGAAAAAATCTAAACGCATTTCAAACTTTCTTTTCTTTTCTTTAATGTCGGCAATATGTTCTGCCACACTAAATTGATGATATTCTATAAATTTGTAAGTTACTTTTTCCAAACCCGTTTTCGAGATGGGAATTATAATTCAGCAGAATTTCAAGAGGAGCCTTATATGGTTTTGTTCTGTTGTTCATGAACACTTTATTATAATTGTATAGCACTTTTATGAATACAGCTACAACCATTCATAAGTTGAAAGGGTAGAGGGATTTTAGGAGCATATAGTAGAATTGAAAACAATAATACAAAGCTAAGAATTATGATAACTATATTTCTAATATGAATTACGTAATCAAGTATGTGGGAAAACATCATTGGGAACAAACATTAACAGTTTGCCTTCATTATTAAAGGCAAGTATTCTAGACAAATGGTATGTAATGCTAACTTGTATAAGTTGTTGCAGCATTTTGTTTATATAAGTGACGGTATTGATAAGGACTTTGCACTGATAGTGTGTTATGATATAAGACTTTGGTTTTATCATAAATTTATCCACCAAATGCATTCAATTGATAAGATGATATACAGATTAATGTTGTGGATGACCTTCCATGACGTAAAGTTCATCGAAATTCTGAATAATACGAAATGTTTTTTAACAAAATATTCCTGCATTTAGTACTGTTTGAAAATTCATCATGGTTTGATAAACATTATGATTGTGGTGTTATATAGTGAATAGAAATCATATAGAATGAAATATTCATAGCGGGAATCAAAGTTAATTATGTAATAATGAACACCATGATTATTTTCGCTGCTATATTTAAAGTTATGTAATGATATTTGAAAGCTAAATATCTTAATTTACAATCAAACATAAAGATAACGTGTTAATAATATATTATTCCATACTATTCTATAATATTATGAATAACATATAATTTGTTCTAAGAAAAACGATCCATTTTCATGATAAGCATGTTTAATGAAAGAAACAAATACATGCATAGAACAAGGAAAAATATACATAGGTATTAATAAAGTTCAGCGTGTCAACACTGCAATGGAAATGAACTGTCCCCCATGAAAAGGAATGTATTATTTAGTTGATTAGCTGTGATCCTGTTGATTACTCTACAATCCTTTCACACATTTGATTCAGGCTTGTGAATTTTACCATTTACACATAGGTTCTAATCCGAAGAAGTCAGAAGATGTTAGAAGGAGACCTCGAGGCCCACATATGCTGTAATCCTCGGTTGATTCACTATTTCGGGAACTGGCAGTTGAGGTAATCAAGAACAATTACAATAAAGAGAGTTGGTGCTTTGTACTGTTGGAAACAACGATACTCAGAAATCCACCAGATTCCAATTGTGGTTGCAAATAACCAAAAATTTCAAGCATATCAAAAGAAGTTTTACCATTTCTTCTGTAAACATTAATGAAGCATAAATCTTAATCTTGGTCATTCGTAATTATACGTTAAACTTCGGGGAGTTTCTTTCCCATTCTTGAACCTCACGAAGATTACTATCAGCTTATATCTGACAGTTGTGAGAATTCACCAATCTACATGTGCGAAATGTGGCCTCATTTGCACACTGGATGTGACATAAGTAGTCATAATTTTCCACAGCTTTAAAAGATCATCTCAGATTGCCATACGTGCTGTATAATCTTCGTATTCTGGGTGATGTACGTGATATAATTTTTCTTCAGAATAAGAGAAAGAGTATGCTAAACAGTGGTTTGAGGAATTTTCAACTTACGGCTCAATCGATTCACAAAAGCTCATGGGGTTCTTTCAAGTTCCTCACAAACGATCTTGAAAGTATCATCAAAGGCTTATGGCTGCCCAGGACATTTTTCATTCGTATGATATCGGCTTGTCTGAATTTATTCACAAGTAATTTGATACTGTCTCATATTTTTGTATTTTTTCTGGTTTAGCTGACGCATCTCTTCATATGTTTTACCTCCTAGTTTCTAGGGAACGATAGTTATACTTCCTTCAAAGAAAAGCATTTCTTTAAACACCTGTGATAGATATCAGTACATCGATTTTTAATGGAAATGGATTATTACTTTTGGAATATCATATATTATATAATTTTCTTTCTGCTGTACTAATTTTAGCAGAATGCAATTTTATATATTTCAAGGAGTTTTCAATTATTATAGAATGCTTCATAGTAATAATAAAATATTAAATCTTAACAAAAGTATAAATTCTGAATTTTAAAATTATTTTCCTTAATTTATTATATTACATAAGAATATAATAGAGAACATTTTACAGAAAATTTCTAGATCAAAATAATTATAACCAATGAAATTCAGTGAACACATTATGCGTAAAAGAAGTATGCGGATTATCTTAATTATTTTTTTAAATTAAACAAGAATATCATAAGTTCCTCAAATCTTTACTTTGCATGGACTATAGTATTGAATTGAAATTTAATATAAAATGTATGCATAATTATATTAATATACATATTAAGATTAGTTAAAACAAGAAAATATAAATAGTTAAAAGAAAACTTACTCACGATGGTTGCTACAAATGGTGTTATTAATGTATAACATATATATATATATATATATATATATATATATGTGTGTGTGTGTGTGTGTGTGTGTGTGTGTGTATGTGTGTTTCTGTCTGTTTGATTTAATAGATTTAATAATGTTTTTTAATTCTTATCACAAACTATTAAAATTTTAGTTAAAAATAAGTTATAATTGTTCTTAAACAAAAAATCACCCCTTAACTAATCTCCTATTTGTTTGTATTAATTAGCGAAATGATACATCATTAAATTAAGATATCTGAAACTTATGGGAAGTACTTTTTTCTTTAGTGAACACTCTTACGCGTCTGGACACTTTTTTTAATAAAGCCGTAAACGAAATTCATCTCTTTTCTTTGTTTCATGGATCTTACTACAAAAAGTTATTTTCTTCAAATAAAATTGTAAGCAAATTCAATGAAAGATATATGTATATATATATATATTTCTTAACTAGAACATATCCATTCATTAATATTAAAATACTATAAAGTTTTTTGTTATTTGAATATTACTAGATATTTAGTTGAAATATTTACGAATATTCAAACTAGTATTTACAGATATTGATTTCTAATATTTAGGGTCATTACAAAAATGATATTTATAAAAATTTTACTGCACCTTCATCGTTTATATAAAAATACTATTCCTTTATATTAATTACATATTTATTTAATTTTGTGAAAAATTTTAGTGAGAAGAAACAATTTATGAAAACAAAGAATTTTTAAGCTATTAGTTATTATTTTCCTAATTTCCCTCCTATATTACTAAACAAATTTCTTTTTTACAGAAATTGAACTTTACATTTAAATAAAACTTTTGAATCTCTACTTAGGACTGTATGAAAATGAATCTAATTTTATTCCTTTCACTTTAATAAAAGTAAACAATATTTTTATACAAAAGGCTTACTAATATTATTATTCAAAATATATATTTCAGTAATTTTCCTAAATTGCCCCCCAACCTGTCTAGTGGTTAACGTAACTGACTATGGATGGGGAGGGCCGGGGTTCGAATCCCGGCTCGGGCATGGATGTACTTTCTCATTCTCTATGTGCTTCTTGTCCTTTCCTTAGATGATTCGATGAATGTGACCCACCCTATAAACGGGTTTGTGGTGGTGTGGCGTGGGCGATGCTACTCATATCTCCGTGACTTGGTTCACAGCTGCCTACCGGGTAACGATAAAATGAGTAGCTGTTTCCAGCCTTGTTGCGGCTAATGTACATACTTGCTCAAGGGTGTCCGCCATTAGAAATAAAAAATAATAATAATTTTCTTATCAATTTTAGCATCTAGTTATGAATTTATAATATTAAAAATATATGAAGAAACAATGTTTTTCTGAATAAAATATAATAATACTATATTATAATTACACATACCATAATTAAAATCAAATTTACCTGTGTATATTATAATTTGGTAAATTTGATTTATTGTTATCTGCTAATTACAATTATTTTTTCAAAACGTTGGAAGCACAGAGTGTAAAGAAATAAAGTTAACTCACTTTACTTCTTGTTATTCGATTTGACAAGGATAATATTTTAAATTATTCTTAAAAACGCTTTTATTTAAAATAAGACTATAAGAGACACAATAAACAGAAAAATTAGATTCCATTCATTGTTTATTTCAAATAAAGTTTCAATATAAGCATTTTTAAGCTTCTGAGTATTTTACACCTGTCCCAATCCAATGTTCCAGCTAATATTTTTTCAAACAGATCCGCCAAGTATTCTCTGCCTATATTTGAGAATTTTATCACAAAAATTAAAATGAAAAGTTATTTAATAATGGAGCTTTTAAATAAATCTATAGCAAACTAAAAAATATATTTACAAATTTTAATTGACATTATCTTAAGTATTTTCAAGTAAATAATTGTATGAAAATTGGTATAAGTTTTAATAGAAAACATGGATCAATATTTTTATAGCTATGCTTGAAATTTTGTTTTAGAAGACAATTTTAGAAAAAAGTTTATTTATAGAATTATTTTCTTATAGTTAGAAGATTTTTCGCATGGAATGCTGCTTTACTTTCTGTTTAGTGCATTTTTTATTGAAAATTAATTACAAAGGCGAAAAATAAACTCTGATAGTAGAAAGCTCCTTGAAACTACACCTAGCTACATTTCTAATCTTTCTCTTCGATAATTCTAATGTTTTTTCCAAAGAAAAAAGCTACAATTTTAAAAAAAGAACATTTGAGATGATGTGAAGAGAGCTCTGCTTATTTGTGAAAAAAAGGAGTTTCTATATGTATAAGTACGAATATAATACAGTAGATGCTTGTTTTGCTTATCAGTACTGGTTGAAAAATAGTATTGTAACAAGTTTACTTGTATTTGTTTTTAAATATCTCAGATAGATCGGAAATACTCAGTTTTGGGCAGAAATTGTGGACTGTCATTGTATTTGATTTTTTGTATTTTGAAACTTCTGTGAATGGAAGCTGTTTTTCCTGCTTTAATAGCTTATTTGAAGCTATGTAATTTCGACTATTATTATTGGAATTTTCTGTATTCTGTTGAATTTATACGAATGAAAGTTTCATTATCTTTAATTGACTATTTTCTCGTCTCTCAATTGACACGACTCAGACGACCTGAAGTGCAGTATAGAATGCAAAACTGAAAAATAAATGTAAGATCCTAGAATTATATATAATTTTTTATTATATATTTCTGTTTATTAATAAATAAAGTAAAAGAATGTAAAGAAAAATTTTACGAAATGAATGCAAGCAAAAAAGGTATAAAAATAACTATTTAAAATAATTTAAAAAAATTTAGTTAAAAATTATCGTTGAATCTTCGGAGTTATGAAAGGAACCTACCCCTAGTTCGTAAAATTGTGAACATTCGTGAAGTGGATAGTTAGTTAAAATAATAGAAGACACACAAAATTTTTTCTTTATGTAAAATATTTGTAAAAGGTAAAAAGTTAAAAATAATTATAGTAAAAGACACAATTTGTGATGCTTTTATTAATTTTTCATAAAATTTGATGACATTATCACCCTCTAGAAGGACGATAGTAGATGCTCTCAGTCCCCCTCTTAGAAGTGTAAAGTTTAAACTTGTCCAAAATTGTAAACCGAAAAATGTTGCGCAATAAGATTAGATTAGTTGTAAGCTTAAAGTCAAGTTTTCATTTTTCATATATTTGAAACATGTTAAATGATTAAATATATTTGTGTATTTTATCTTTAGAGCTTTAAGATTTGTTTTTGTGTTTTATTCATTAAGAATTGGAAAGTAATTTATAAATGAAAATATAGCTGCATGTAAAGACTATTACAATATTTTTAAAGTATTTATATAGCTGAAATTCTTAGTTTTTAAAGAAATAGTGCTTTATTTGTTTTCAAACTATTAAAATGTTTAAATCTTATGATTTTTTTAAGTGACTTCTGTCTTTAAATGTTCCATTACCTTATTTTATGAAATATAGTTTAATCTATAAAATTTATTTTATGGAATAAACTTCAGTTTTTTTTTGTTTTTTTACACCATGATACTTAGTGAATGTAATCCTTCAAGACTTGGTAAATATACTTCCCTAAAAATGCAATTTTAAAATGCTATAGCTTTCATCATGCATCTCTTCATGTTACTTTTTTTTGTATATGTATTCCACTCATCTTAATAGTAATTTAATGTATGAATATATTAAGTTATGCATTTTTGTGAAACCTTGAAGTCTTTATCTGTGATATAATACATAATATAGTTGGTGTTCATGTAAGGAGCTTAATATACAAAAATATTATTCATGCAAAGAGACAAATTGTGAATTAATATTGTTGGCAATAGAAAGAGATTGTTTAGTATATTAGGTTCTTCAAAATATAATTACATATAATTTTAATTTTCTGTATCATTTTGATTTGCTTTAATTCTTTATTAAGCTTTATTAAAGGAGAATCCATATCATTTATAAAACTATAGGCGCTTTAATGTTTTTATAATGTACTCTCTCTCTGTATATATATATATATATATATATATATATATATATATATATATATATACACTCAAGCTATTACATGAATGTCTTAAAACCGAAATTATGCAGCATTGATTCTATATGAAAACAGCAAAAATTTGATTTTACATTAATTAAAATATTTTAATAAGAAAAAGTACGCAAGAAAAATAACGAAAAATCTAAATTTTCCTTTAACTGACAACAAAAAATCTAAATTTTCATACGTGAAAATTAAGTTTGACAAAACCAATTTTAGTTTTCAAATAATATCTGTAAAGATCTGCTGTTTCAGCAAATTACGATTCTTTCGTTCTTTGAGCAAAAAATCAGTCATGAAAGAAAATTGTTTGCACAATCATTTTATAAGGGCTTTGGAACATATCTGATATAGCTAAGGGACTGGGTTGAAAATTTTTCTTGTTTGAAGTTTATTTTGGGTGAAGCACCCACACACATGATAATTTCTAATTTGGGAGATACTTTTTATATTTATGCAAAATTTCTTTTAATTGTTTTGATAATTAATGGCTGTAATTATCTCTAAATTAAATAGGGGTGGCATTTAAATTTAGCAAATTAAATTTAATCGCTTATATAAAAGAACAGAATTTGAAAGCATAATTATATTTAAATCGGAATTATAATAATTCAGAAAAAAAGTTTCTCAATGATTTTTGATAATATTTATTTTTAATGGCAATCTTATAATTATAAATTATTAGTTTAGTTAAACTTTGTGTAATCTAATCATTTTTATTCTGATAAAATTTATTGTAAGAACTTATTTGAAATTCTTATATTTAATACCGTTTCGCCAAAATAGTGCTCCCTCTTTATTCAAATCAACAGTTCATTGGTTTGAATCCCAGATTAGGAAAGGTTATTTACACAGATTTACAATCAATTTTAACCTGTTTTTGGCCTTTGTTACTTTAAGATGGCTATGATGGCTTTTTACCTCAAAAGTATGCTTAAATAAGATAAGTAATAAATTTATCTTATATCACAAGAGCAAGTTACCGAAATATTTTGGATGAATATCTAATTCATATAAATTGTATTTTATTCTTTATTACCAATAAAGAGTGCTTTTTATAAGATAAAATCAGTGTCCTTATTCTAAACCATCAACGAATATTTTGCAAAGTGTACTGACGATATAGTAGCATTTGAATTGCCATTCAAGTCACCTGTTAATTATTCTATTGAAGTGATATAAATAACAATTGCGAGAAAAAGCTAAGCTTCAATATCGTCTTTCATTCAATATTACTGAATTACTTAACATTGAATAAGAGTAACAGATTTTTATAATTATATATTGATTTCATTATTTTATTAAGCTTAGATCATAGTCAGTATGTCATAATCTCAATGGAAAGTTGAATAAAATTTTACATTCAACTAGGTTTTAGTTTTATTCGATTTAGTGTGTGGTTTTTTATTGATAAAGTAATATTGTAGATTTAATTCTTTTGAATTTTTATTTTTAGAAAAAAACTCTT
>JAPDSC010094114.1:14902-31578 GCA_026290005.1 Latrodectus geometricus | reverse complement strand
TTTTACATTGGTGTTTGATACAATTAATTAAAATTATAAAATAAAAAGTAATTGAATTTTTATATCTACAGTGAAATACTATTAGTTAATGTAAATGTGGATAAAAAGTAACAAAAAAAATCATTTAATTTTTTAAAATAAGATTTGTTATTGAAAAATGAAAACATATAAAAGATTTATTCGATTACTTTCCAGTATTACTTTTCTCACATGTGAGTGTGTGTGTTAACACATAGATTATTGACAACATGCTTGTACACGCTTTTAAAACTGTAGAAAACACCGAAGTTCAATTATAATCAAGCATGAGTGTATCATAAAGGCGAGCAAATGTAAATTTTGTTATGGTTAATGTTATATAATATTTTATACGATTTCCTGTTTAGTTGAGGATGAAACTTATGACATATTCCGGATCCAAAACTAAAACCTTTACTCATAAATTATCACATCTTTTATGGTTTTCGAGTTTTAAAATATGAAGTTCACAAATTTCCTATTTAAAAGAGATTTTGTTCAAAAAATTTTAGATATAAACTTTTGCAACTTAAAAACAAGGTACATTTTTAAATGAAAATTCTATACACTTACTAAAAAAAATTACATAATTTTGACAGAATACCAGCTAAAAAGAGAATATAATTATAATTCGTTTGCGCATTAATTTATCAAACTGTTAATTAAGTTTTTAAGTTAATCACATTCTGAAAAATACACCATTTTTTAATTGATTCAGGTATCGGAGCATCACCTCAGTAAGTTCTTTTTAACGAATATAAACTCTTATCTAATGACAGAAAATTTGGAACATGATATCTCTTTCCAATTAGCAAATGTCACTGTGAAGCGCAAAAAATGAAAGTTTTGAAAATAAATAATTAAGTTAAAACCAATTTTTGCTTTCTATCTCATATTTTAAGCCATTAATTTCAAAAATAGTAATTTATTTTGAATCACTCAGAGTTTCAGCTGCCAAATCATTTCGAGAATGAATTTACATATATTATTTTCATATCGTTTGTAGTCATCTCTTATTCCAGTTTTTTAAAAATAAATAATTACATTCTAATAACGGTTATTTTTTTAAAAATGTTATACGTAATATATATTAAGAAATATTTAAAAAAGCAATTTAAAGATTGATTTGCATTGTAATAAATGTTATTATTATTAATTATCATTTAATAATAAATGTTATTAATATTTATAAAGTGTTTGTTTGTTTAATAATAATAATAATTGTATATAAATATAAATAATAATTATTTTTTTTATTACAGTTAGTTTTTTCTTTCTTGGTAATTGGATTTTACACTAGCTTTAGATATTTGAAAACAAATCAGATGATATAATAATAGCGAAATATTGAATATTTAAAATAGTGAGATATGATGAATTAATTATAAATTTTTAATATTCTATTTAAGTATTTTAAAAAAATATTAAACTACTGAAAAGACAATACATCATTTATGCATTAAAAATATTATTTTCAAACTGTAGTTTGTAATTCTGAAAATTTTATTTAATTGTAGCTATAATATTTTATAATGCTACATCTTTTATTTATTTGATATGAAAAAAGGAAACACAAATGCTTGAAAATTCTTTAAAATAATCAATGATTTATATAGATGATAAAGAAAGACAAAATATTGTAACTATAGACAGTTAATACAATAATTAGGGTATTTAATGTAAAGAAGAAGCCCGCATATATATATATATATATATATATATATATATATATATATATATATATATATATATATATATATATATATATATATATATATAATTCTAAACAAAACAAGAGCTGTAAATCTGTAGATTTGAAGCAAAGCAATTTTTTTTCCGTGGTTTTTTTAGTGTGTAAGCTGTTTAATTTCGTCTTGTAAACCTTCCTCGAACATCATTTGAGCATATTTCTGACTTAAACCATGTTAATAGCATATATGAAGGAATTGGAGATAATCTTCCAAATAAATCGGGGATCATGTTGGACGAAACCCAGCAACTGTAATCCGAGTCTGTAATGGCTGGATATGGGAAAAAAACAGCGGACCGACGGGATCGATTTTACCTACCTAATTGCACCACTGCAAATGATGACAGAGTTAAGTGCGCATTCCAGAAATGGATCACTGAGCAGCATCACACAAAAGATTTAATCGCTTACGCTTGTAACACTTGACTTCATTTGAAATGTCCGCAAGAGTCTATTTTAACTAATAACCCATGGCGATTCGTAGCGACAGGTGCTTTGAACGATGTACATGAACAATGGAATTGAATGACAATCATTACTAATGAATACTGCTCCTACTATACCACAATTGTTGGATTCATGTTTGAAAGCATTGTAGTGAAAGACTGCTCAACTGTTGCATTATGTATCACCACACTGGTTCTGCATCTGGTATCATGGTTTGGAGTGGTATTGGACTTCATTTCCTCATTTCTTTAACAAGCATAGAACAATCAGAGCTTCATTTGTGAGCTGTTATAGACCGTGGTTCTTCCATATTTTCAGCATTTGTCACACAATGCTCAAGGTTAGTCGTAAGATTGAATTGCTTCCTAGGGTCTCTTTGCCAATCAAAAAAATATTGCTGATGTATGCATAATAGCTGTTTCGAGATGACAACTCGCTCCTATTACAGATAAAATTTGTTAATATGTGGAAGCTGCAATGATTGCTATACCTAAGGATACACCTAAAATCTTTTTAATTCTATACGGAGATGGTGTCAGTGGATGTAACCAACCATGCCGCTTTCATTAACTACTGATTTTATTATCATCCGCACTTCATGGGAGTCTGAAATGTCAATTATTTGATCTCTATATAACGTGATATTCAACAAATACATTTTTCTGCGATATCTCTAGTCTTTCTTGGTTTTATATTTTAGATGGCTAGTTGCAGATGAAATTGTAGATCCTGGTCTAATTAACTCAAACATGAAAAAAATGATCGTTGAGCGACAAACATCTCACTTTTGAGTTCCAAACTAGCAGTAAAATACTTTTATTTGAAATTTTAAAGTGCTTATATTTGAATCCTTTACAATTGCTAATTAGAATACAAGTAAAATTTCTTTAACAAACGTGTAGTGTACCATATATAAATGTAAATTTTACAGAATCCCTTAATTTAATACATTAATACCAGTAGAAGAAATACTGCCGTCTTTAATTTAATTAGTCTCATTAACCACAGAAATCTTTACACTTTACTGAGTTGCAGAACTTAGTTACTAAATCATATACTTCAATTGTAGAAATGAATAGAACCTTTGTATCAAGGCTCTGTAACATTTCCTAAAAAAATTCGTAAATTCTATAAATTTTACAGGAGAATCAAAATTTCCGTGTAATTTATGAGTTAATATATTTCAATATCTTTCCATCAATATATTTCTAGCGACCAAAGTGGTAAATGCAGCCAATCATCTAGCGATTTTGTAACATGGTCAAGTCGACACCTGAGCTAACATCCATGTTTTCATGCTATGGCAAGGACATAAGAACATGTTGACTTTTTAATACGCATAGCGTTTTTAGTAGATGATATAGTAGTCAGGTATCAAATTTGCTATCTTTCGGACATATTAATAGGCTAATGCAGCTCTTATAAATTATAAGAGAATGTAATAGATTTTAAATAAATTCTTGACTTGTTTTCATTATTCTTAAATAAAAATTATTTGCAACAGAGAATATGAAATTCTTAGGAATATACTTAATTCAAAATAAAGTGATAACCAAATGTATTAAATAGCTTGTATAACTGCTAATAATCTCTAAACTGCCATACAAATAGATGCATCTATTGATAAACGTTTTAAAATTCTATGTTATGGAAAAGATAACACCACAAAAAATAGTTGACGAGTTAAATTTTATTTAAATTTTTTTTATTTAGACTCTGAATGAATATACTGATAATGTTGAGAACTATACATATATTAGTATTGAGTTTTAATATTAAACTTTTTAAAGTATAAAGCTTAATAGGAATAAATAAGATGTACAATACAGCACCTTATTATGTAATACATCTAATTTGTTATGATTCTTTTCAAGATTACTTTTTGATAAGAAGGATAATTTAACTTGGATCTATGATTTAAGTATATTCCGAAATGTAGCAAACATCCACAAACAATTTGGGAATCAAACTTACGAAATATTTCAATGAAAGTAAGAGAGCTAGTCATTCAGCCTTCAAAGCAACCCATGATTTGTAAGAGTACCCTATCTAGTAATAATCTTACCATAGGACTAGAATCTGCTTTAACAAGTTATTATTTTTGAAATTAAAGGATCGATATACAAGTAAAATTATCAACATGTTCAATTAAGATAATTTGTGCAGGATATGTAATTTCGGTGCTCGTAATTATTATTTCGCTTAATCAGTTTCCAAGAAAGTTTGAATGACTTTATATTTTAAAAAACCTAACCTGGTTTTTCAATGAACTTATTGATATAGTATAACACACACACATACACATTCAAAATTTTAGTGACTGAGAAATACTATATAGAATTTTTATTTTCCTGAGCACTGAAATACATACAGAAATTTTTCAAAAAAGAAAAATTTATTCCCAAAAAATAAAGAGTTATATCAGTGTGTTGTGTGTATTAAGCAAACCGTTTGATTATTTTGTTTTCGTTTTCTTCAGCATAATTCTGCCAATAAGCAGCTAATTACCTAGAAATTATGAATCATGGTCAAACGACCAACAAATGAGGAGTTACCGTGTTTTTTTAATCTCTTCCACATCAAGTTATAAGAAATTTTAACATCCATAGAGTTTTTGACCATCATTTTTTGTAAATTAACGAATTAATTATCTTACGCATATATGAGACAGGCATTTATTAACATATTTTAAATTCCGTAATAATTTTTCAATGATAAAAAATGCTATTCTTGATTTATTTTAGTGAAGAATTCTTTAGTTTTTTTTATAAAAAAATCAATGCTGTTATAATATCCGGTTGCAAGGGTCCATTTACTACTTTTTCAACACTATAAGGGGTACCAGTGATGGCACTTTGTCTAGTGTGTCACTCAGTGTATCGTCATGCATCCTCTATAACTGTTCCATTGTAAGTAAAGAGTGGATTTATGTGGGTATGTGGGAGATTTATGTGGGTAAGACAATCTTACCCACATAAATCTCGAATCACTTGAATTATGAAAAAAAATCTTACCAACAATAAATTTTAGATTTTAATATACAAATTCTAAACTCTTATTAGAAGAACTTAACCTAGTAACCGAAGCAATTATTAGATATTGGATGGTCGAAACTTCTAAAAAAAAAAAAAACTTCAATATAGTTCCTATGTAATAAATATAACTTTATAAATAGTTAAACTTTATAAATATTACATTGAAACTCCTTTTGTCAGCATTCTGCATTTTCTATCACACATATTGGCAGCTTATGGGAATAGAGTAAACACTTACGCTGTAGTGGCATATAAAATATTGTTTTCAAAACTCGAAAAAATAGTTGAAATGCAGTTAATTTTCCTATGTCGTACATATTATATGATTTTAATGCCAGTGTTACGCATTGATGGTAATTTTAAATGCAGAAAAGAACCATATGCTTCTTTGTTGAAGAGAGAAAAGTTCTGCAGCAGTATGTTACATAGATTAGGTTATTTATGTCTTGCCATAAGCAACTTTACAGGGAATTCAAAGCAGCTTTAACTGTGCTTTAAATCAATTAAGAATTGCAACCAAAAGGTCGAATTAAAACAGTTTTTATTTCAAGATAGCAAAATCCTGGCATCCTCCATTCAGTGCAGCCGTTCTTAGTTCAGTTTTAGACCAAAATTTGGGGGAGAAACAATAAAGATTTTATTTATATAGATTCGAACATTATTGAGTATTATTTTCTTGTTACTAATTTTAATGATTCATATTCAGTTGTTTCAAGGAAGAAAACGCAAAAGTTTCCTTGTGCTCACTCAAAGAATGTAATGAATGATGCACAAAGCAGCAACGCAACACCAGTCTTCTTTATTCAATAGTTGCTGAGATCGAATATCGGATCTTCTACTCCAAAGAGTAGGATCTTTCTATTAGGCCCAATGATTAAAAAAAACTTAATTCTTTTATTTAAAAACTTAAGACATTATTGAACATTATCTTTCGTTAAAAACATTCATTTGTCATAAAAGTTTGAAAAATTAGTTTTAAAGCAGTCCGAGAAAAACGTTGATTATGAATGATAATTTTTGAGATACTTAACTAATAAAAAAAGTTTTATATTCTGCTCATTATTATGTTAGTTATTGATATATTAAGAAAATACAATTAGATATTAACAGTTAAATTAAAAACACTTGTATATTCTTAAATAAATATTAATTTACAGTTTGTTAATTCAGTGATAAATAATTTTACTAACAATTCTCTTTCTCTCTCATTTTGATATTAGGGTTAAGTTATTATTTTCCTTATGATAAGGAATCTAAATAGTGAGATAAATAACGAAACTATAGATTTTATAAAATGAAAGAAGTGTATTGAAAACTCGTTCATAAATAAGAGATCGTAATTTATTCTGACTAACAGTTCATGAATAAGACTCCTACTTAAGACATGGATGCTTGCACTTTACATAAACTGCAGACTACCTCAAATTATCCGTTGAGTGAGAAGAGCGAGCATAGAGCTGCAAACCAACCAATCAATTTAACTGAGATTTTGATACTTTTGTGTTTTGTAATAACAAGTAAAAAATATCGTATTAAAAATATTCAAACATCAACATATAAAATTAATACAAAACTATTAGATTTTACATACTTGTATTCTGGTTAAAAACTTAGTAGCCTGTAATATCTAGACAACTCCAGTCGATTGTGGATTCAAGGGATATTTCAACTGAGAGTGAACAATATTTGTATATTTTGAATAATATTTTATTATGAGTAAACGTGCACAAATTATATTAATTTCCCCATATATGATATTCAAGGGATATTCCATAAAAACTGAGAGTTATTTTCTACGAGTGTCAACATCGTGAAATGAAAAACTTTCATGATGCTTCTGAACGCTAATGAATATTCAGAAAGAAACATACAATTTTATTTTCCTAGTTTCTTGCTTATTTAAAAATCTGTTCTATATTTGACTACACAAATGAAGGCAAGTGATTCAAATTTAAAAAAGTGAAGTTTGGTGTACCGCCAACTTTGCCATTGTGGGCAAAAAAAATTCAGAAATAGTTATGTTAACAAACGAAGTTTGAAAGGACAAATGTTTTTATATATAAAATATATTTGTCTGCAGAAGAAGTTCTTAAGCTAAGCCTATCAGAACTTATTGTAAATGATGAGTACAATGCAAAATATTGATAGTTTTGAAATGGTAGTTGATGTCAGTATCTCTTTTTATGATTTTATCCTATTTTCTTTTAAGATTACCCAAAACAGCGTTAATATTTCGATCACTCACAGTACTTTCTGGTAAGCTAGATTTAAGAGCTAGTTTTATAGATAATGTCCACCTGAAATCAATAGGCTGATAAAAATTTATAGCCTTTTCCAACATATTTGTCCTTGCAATCTTCTTTCTTAACCTAAATGTTTCTAGAGCTTTGTTACTAAAATTGTTACAAATTATTATGGCACTATGCATTTTGTTTTTAACTCTGAATCCCTCATCTCAATTTTGTGCGGCACATAAAAATAGCTTTAAGCAAACTCAAAATTTAGGAAATAAAAGCAACTATTTTTTTTGCTTAGAATATGTATAAGCATTTACATAACATTGTGAAATCGTGCTAGTAGCCAAATGGTTAGTGCTCTTCACTTATTTCCGACAATTCGTCTGTTCGAATCCCACCTTTGTCTTTGGATGTTCGTAGTTGTTAGGAATTCACTTTAAGCCATAAGTCCCTGTCTAATTTACCCTCGAGTTGAAAAAATGACCATTGAATGACAAACAAGTAAACTTACTATTACGAATAAGGCAATTGCGCACTTATTTTTGTGGTGTTGCTACTACGTAAAAAACTTTCAGTTTTAATGGAGTAAAAGGTATTCCATTAAAACTGTGTTTTGTATACTTTCATATAAATGTTGAATGAGACATTAAACGTTAGTTTATTTCGTAAAAGTGTTTTATTTTCTCACTTTATGATTGGTTTTGTGCATACTTATGCCTAATGAGAGCAAGAATGGCCACGATAAAACATTTTTGCTTATGTATGATTGATTATACAGATAAACTGAGTTAAGGATAAGAAAATTAAGTAGTGTAGAATTAGAAAATCAAGAAAAATTTATACAATGTGAAATTATCATTTCAATGCACGTTTAAAAATAATATTTTAAAAACAACGAAAGAATTTTGAAACAAAAGTATTATAAGTAGTAGGCAACGAAAGTATGTTTAGTTATAGGTAAAAAATTATCAATAAAATAATACAACAGCTTATTCAAGATATTCATATTCGATATTAATCTATCTTTTTTTAATCATTCTTAATCTTTCATTAATGTTTTAACAATTCTTGATCTTCAATCAATGAAACAAAATCTTTTTTGGTATGTTTAAATTTTTGGCGATATTAATGAATGAAATGTTAAATTCCTTTTTATAAGTATTTTTGTACTTTCTATATTCAAGATGAAATATATAATTTGAATCATGAGAAATGAAAACTTTTCAATCCTGTAATTGGAAACATTTTAGAGTAATACAAATATTTTTCATGTTTTGTTTTAAATTTTAGAAATTTCTGGATCCATATTGCTTTTTCTGTTATTAATAACACGTAATAATATTAAATAAAATTTTGAACGTGATCTCACTTCCTATAAACAAAGTTTTAACAATAAAATTTTTGGAATGTTTAAGATTTGAAATATCTAACATGATTTGTGACACTTCTTTTTTGATTTAGAATAGTATTCTTTAAGTTTTGAAAATTTTATGTAATCATAGAATGTTTTATAATTCATTGATTTGTGAATTTTATATGAATAATTCAAATAGTTACATTACTGCATATATTTATTGTAAAATTTAAATAAATTTTGTCTAATGGATTTTTGAAATTCAAGAAAACTTTTTCGTTTTCATTATTTTTGGAAACCACGCAGTCTTTAAAGTATCTCTCGTAATAATTTTGTTTTTAAATTACACAATTTGAGCAAAACTTAAGTCACACATATATTTTAACTTCATCGTATAACAAAAAAAGATTTTTTATTATTTGTTACTAATTTATTTTGCTAAATTTTTACGTTTTCGGAACTATAGCAATTTTTCAAGTATAGATAAGCCCTTGTATCCGATTTGCCTCTGTAATCAATTTTTTGTATTTTTAATATTAACTTAAAGTATTTGTCTCTAAATTTTGAAAATTTGGCAACTTCAAATAAAAATTATTATGTAAGATAAATATTTTTGGACTTTTAAAGATTTAAATTTAATTGGCAATTAAGGAACATAACTATTTTTGTTTTACATGTAACTGCAAATATACGTTTTTTCTTAACATTACTTACTTTCGCAATTTGAAACTTTCATTTTTCCTATTATAAAATTATTTTTCAATACTATATTAACGAATAATAACTTATTTGTTGATATTATGTTTATGAATAATGTTATTTAACGGTTCTTTACAAAAGAATAATAAGTTTTTCCAGATTATTTAAATTAAAAACAATATATTATTTAAAAATATTGTTTAGTTATGCGTTATCTACAGTTATTGCACTTGTCAATAAAATATTGCTATCAGATATTGTACTAGGAGAACGAAACTTTAGTGCGAAATTTAGGTATATAAATAAAAAAGCTCCAGCAATAAAATTTTACTTGAAAAAAGTTGTGTGACTTAATTATACCAACTAATCACATAATCCACCAAGCAATAATTCATTATTAGAGTATTTTATATATATATATATATATTTTTTATATATATAAATAGCTGATAAGCATAGAAAATACAAGTAGTTTAATTTAAAGAGATATATAGAGAGTTTAAATTTAATTGTATGAAAAAAGATGAAATGAACCAGTATAAAATTGTTCAAACTTAAATAGAACATAATTTTGAATAATTGTAAAATTATAAATTTTAAAAATATATAATTAATAAAATGTGCATTATATATTATGCATTATATAACTAAATTAATTGTTAAAATCATAAAACGAAAAATTTTGAAAATGAAATAAGTTAAAAAGAAAGTTGTAATCACATAATTTGGTTAAAATGTATAAAGTTACAAAATATCATATAAAATAATTATAACATTTATCACTATTCATAAAAAATTCTTCATTTTTAAATATAGTTTTTCTCTTTTAAAAAAGCTTTTATCTGTTGTTATTAGGTGCTTTCGGTTTGGTAAATGATAAATACCTATAGTAGTTGCAATCACTTGTTTTAATTACCTTGTCAATTTCATTTCCAGCATTAGTTTTCTTTGATAATAAAATTTAAATCTTTTCTTAAATCTGCTTAATAAATTCGACATAAAATTTGTGGAAATAAATTTATTAAAATATTTGTTTGGAGCTATATATAATTAAATCTGTATTTTGAATTTATGGTTATGAAATCTGAAATACTTTTTAAACATTTTTTGGCTTTACTATAATGTTCAAATCTTAAAATTTGGATTTTGTCATTAATCTGCTGCAGTGAATTCTTATCTAAAGATATGCTAATGATTTTACATTTTATAAATGCTGAAGAAATAGGGAATATAATTTAAATTTTAATCTTTCTCAAAATTCATAAAAACCTTTTTGTCTTGATTTTATTTTCCAAGTAAAATAGTTCTTATAAAAAATAAATATTTCTTTGAAAAAAGGATAAGGAGCAGTTGCTTTTTCTACTCATAATGATAGAATTTTAGCTTCTTTATTTTTCTTATATCTTTTATTCTTATTTTTTTTTAGAAATCTGATTTTATTTGCTCAAGTATGTTTTATTTTTTAATATTTTTAAAACAATCCAATTATTTCAATTAGTTACTTCAATTTATAATTTTAAATATTCATTAAAAATAATTACATGATAAGTATTTATGTATTTAAGCATATGAAATATTTTGAATTGAAATTGACTGGAAAAGCTCAGAAAACAGCAAATTTTTCATGAACATTTTGAAGCACATTGAAAAATGTTTTCTGTGATTTTAAAAGAATTCAAGTTAATTTCTGAGATTTAAATTATTCAATATTTGTTATTAATGTTCAACAGATATAAATAATTGAAATACATGAAAATTCATGTTTTCTAATATTGAATACTTTTTATTATTTCCTTATTGGAAATTTCTTAAAAGAATTAGAAAACAAGTGAATATTTTATGGTATTCAATAGTACTCTAGTAACATGTTTTCATCTTTTTTTAATTGAAATTATCAAAATTACTCCCATTCACAGACTAATAAATCAATACAATTGCGTTGTTTGAAAAAGAAATTCACTTTATACAATTTCATAACTGATAAATTTTGAATAATAATTTACTTATCTCGAGAAATGCAAATAGTTCAAATATACAATCCAACGGATTTTTTCTTTCGCTTATGCTAAAATGATTTCCAAAATGAAAAGATAAAATTAATTTTTACTTTATCGAAAAAATTATCCTATTTTTGAATGGATTAAAAAGACCAGGAAAAAAATTGCTTGAAGTTTTGAATTTGAAGAAGCGTATAAATTAATGCAATCGAATTCCAGTAACCAAAATTTTGAGATAACAAAATTTTGTCCTGTATTGTAACTTTAATGTAAGAAATTTTGATTTTATTTAATAGGATAAGAATTTTTGATCATAAATATAGAAATAAATGCAAATGGAATTTTGCCAATATTTTAGTTAATTTTAATTGTAATTAAACTGTTGTTCCATTTAATTTTATTTAATATAATTCAAGTTTAATAAATTAAAATTTAAGAAATTTTTTAAAAAGTGTTAAAAAGATTACGATTAAATTATAATTGAAAACAATATTTAAGATATACCATTTTTGTATACCAATTACCAATCTGTTATCACGTTATTTTTTTTATGTAACATAATTTTTCAAATTATAACCTATTCAAATTTTCTTAGGTGTAAGGAATGATTATTTTGACCTTTGAAAGAATTGATTTATGCGAAACATGATTTTTTTAATTTGAAAAAAAAGTTTTATAGGTAAAGTAATTATATGAATAATTTTTCTACATTCATAATATTAAAAGTTTTTGTTTCGTTATGAAAATTATTTCAATAAAAGTGACACTCATACATAAATTCAACTTCTTAGCTTGATAGATAAATATTAAAAAAATTAATTTGTATTGAAGGCATATTGAAAGTTAAAAATTTAACACATTTCCAGTAAAGGCAGTTTTAAAAAGCTTCACGAAATATAAATTTATCCTTTTTAAATATATAAACTCATTATATTACATTGCTTTATACTTTTAGTTCAATTCACAAATTCGGTTTTTTTGAAAAATACTATCGAAGTTATTATTAATATTTATGTTGTTATAAGTGCTTATATTTTTTGTTATATCATCATTTCTATTGACATTAATAAATATTTTTGAGAGACATATTTTTGATTTTATATATTATTATCTTCTTAAGTAAACATTTTAGATAATAAAAATATTCTTGAATAGTTTTATTCAGTAACTCCCATTAAGAAGTTCTAGCTTCTTACGTGCCTATTAGTAGTTTAGAGTGAAATAAGAATAGTATGTGATTCTCAATATAATAAATTTAAATTTTCTTCTGGTGTATTTTAATAAAAATAATAAATATTTGACCAAAAAACAACGTGGTTTACGTGGAGAAAAAATAATAATTTTCTCATTGTAAAAAAGAAAATTAATTGAAAATTGTAATTTTTTTTGTAAGAATCATTCATGTGGAGTTAAATTTTATTTTTGTCACAGTATATCATAATTGTTTTTAGGAATTTCTCCTAGGCACTTATCATTGTGAATATTATGAAAGAGTTTTTATTATTATGCAAAATTAAAAAAAATAAATAACCATATTTTGTGCAATTGCTTTCTAATGAAAGCTGATAAGGGAAGTAACTGATAAATTTCAAAATTTTATAGTCCAGTAGCAAGCAAACTAAACAAAAAATAAAAAAGCTTTGAATATAATATAATTTTCAATGAATATCATTAGAAAGGATCTGATACGAAAGATGTATCAGTTAATTAATAAAGCAAATAAATGATATCTAGATCACAAAATAAGAATTGAAAATAATTGAAAAAGATAGACTATTTAGTGATAACAATTTGAGAAAAAATAAATCAAAATAAATATTTTTACAAAGAAAATAAGTACCCACATACATGATAAATTTAATAAAAAATGTGTGTGGAAACATTTTCAAAATTTTCATGATGACTTGTTTAGCTTTTGAGGTTAAAATTAATAGTCATTAAGTTATTTCATACAGTTTTCTCAGTAGAAAAGTTAACTGTTATAAAAGTAATTCTAATAAATAAATCATAGATAAAACAAATGGAATGCAGCAGAGTTGTGAAAAATACCTTTTTAATTCTAGCATCTAATTCAAATTTATGTTTTACAAAATTATTGAACCTCAATTTGACGAATTCAGTTCACCATGCATTTGCTTATAAATTTTAGTTCCTTCTTCTATTCCTTATAATAATTTATTATTTACGGGGACTGATTTTGTTAATAACTGTAAATCTTGCGAATTTTATAACGAAGAAAAGAGTTCATAAGCAGTACTATAATATCTTAGTTATTGTATCTTGTTAAATCAGATAGCTAAAATTGGTTAGGTAGGATACATTTGATTAAGCTATGTATTTAGGGATAAAAGGAAATTAAGCCGCAAAAACTTGATGAGAACTTACTGCGAGTAGATGTCCCACTACATAAGCGAATCCAATAGACAAGGCTCTGAATCCCATATCCGTTCTCTGGGGGTCCATGTTGGATAGCACCGTGATAACTACCACTACTGAGGCCAGAAACTCAATCCCAAAGGCTTCGGACGCTGCCACGCCGACTGCCGGCTCTGTAGCTCCTAGCCCCGCACTTGGTCTCTGCCCCTGAGGGGTTAGTCCATAAAGGATGCCCGCTCCGGCTAGTCCGCCCAGACACTGGGCTGTCACGTACGCAGCACTTCTGGTCAAACTGATATGTCTGGTAACCAGGAGTGCGATGGTAACGGCTGGATTCATGTGTCCTCCACTTATTTGACCCATGCATTGTACTAAAGTGGTCACTCCTAGTCCAAAAGCTAGGGCCACCCGAAGCTCGACGGCCGCCGCTATCATCTGATCCGTGGGGGGAGCTTTCCATCTCAAACAGGACCCACATCCTAAAACGGTTAGCAGTAAGGTGGCCAAGAATTCTGTACGAACAGCTTTCCAGAAATGTTGGTCACTCAATTCTTCTTTGAACGTGAAATCTT
Organism: Latrodectus geometricus; assembly: GCA_026290005.1. Taxonomy (NCBI): domain Eukaryota; kingdom Metazoa; phylum Arthropoda; class Arachnida; order Araneae; family Theridiidae; genus Latrodectus; species Latrodectus geometricus. The sequence continues at coordinate 17,093 of JAPDSC010094114.1, read as the reverse complement.
GTGGCAAAGATTCCATATATCGTCTCATATTCTCAACAGGAGAGTAACCATTCGGTGGTCCTGGAGCGCTAGACAATTTAGTTGCCGGACCTCCTGAGCCGGATTCCGGTATGGAGTAGAGCTCACTGGGACTGGCCATTCCGATCTCACTTTCCCTTCTAAATTTTGCGAGCCCTCTTTCGCCGACTTTCGCTCTGGGTGGTTTCCCAGCGCATTTTGAGGAAAAGTAACGGAGCGCCCGTTCCCGGATTTTCCCCGGTCGGAAATATCCCTTCTTCCTTTCCTTTTTTCCCTACATGCCGCCAGCAGCGCCGTGAAAGGGATTTTCATTTGTGCATACTTTGGAAAATGAGTGGGCTAATATTATATGAGTTGGTAAAATAAGGAAGGATTAAATTAGAAACAATTGTGTTTAAATTAATTTGGTTATTTTGAAATGATTTAAACAATGAATGTGAACTATATTTAGACATTAAATTTCATCTTGTCGAATTTTTTTTTATATTATTTCTTAATCTCAAACCATGCTTGAAGATTTCTTGAAAATTTGCCATTAATATTAACCTATACATCATGGTATCAAATAAATCATTATTAATACTATAAAATTTCACAAGCTAAATTTATACATAAAGATTGATTGACGCACACCCAAGTTTTAGGTTAAGAGAACATAGAGAAAGCTTGACTCAAAAAATTCAATAACTGTTAAAATAGAATCTTCATATGATTAGCGTTTTGTAGTTACAATAAATATTTGTTTATAAATAGAAAAACTAATTCTTTTATTTTGTATTGATGTTTCAAATTATATTATTGTTAACACTTAATGGACGAGCTGTTTTTATCTTCCATGATTATCGGGAAATTTTAAGATATTTAAGTGCATATATACCAGGTTTTCTCAGATAAATTTTAATTTGATTTTTCGAGTGATAATATGAGCTATTATTCAAAGAAAGAAAATTTTTTGGTAGCTTTACTTTCTATAACCATTTAAAAACATTTTTTATTGTTTTGATTCATTATTGCTTTTTTTTATTATATTTACTTGATTTATTATAACTTTCCATAAAATGACTGATCTATATAAATGCTTCCATCTTCTACAGAAAATGTATGTTTTTTGTTATTTTCCTACACATGACTATACGAAGCACTTGCTCTAAAATGCAACAATTTGCAATAACAATCAACATAATAGATAAACTGTAAGTAACTGTAATCAGATTAAAAGCTTCCAATGTGCATTAAAAATGGGGAAAATTATTGCAATATGATAAAAATCTAGTAGAATGATAAATATACTAGAATGGTAGAAACGTAAATTTCAATGATTGAATCATTTTGTGCCTATATCACTTAAGGATAATGTTTTCATTCTGGTATATCATTTACATGGTTTTTACTGAAAAGACTCCTTTAAAACATAACAAAAACATTTATTTATAACTTTTGTATCATGATAATTAAAAAAATTAACAACTGAGACAGTATATTCTTACTCAAATCTTTGTAACACAGTAATGAAAGGACATTAGGATACAAATTTGAGAAGGTATAAACTTCGTCCATTTCGATGACAACAGAAATATTATTATGAACAAACTCATCGGAGTTTCTATCGGCTGAGAATTTACAATATGATTTATCGATATGAGTACAAAACTCGTAGTTGATATATTTAGTAATAATAATTTAAAATGAACTACTGCTTTAATTATAAAAAATATTGTAAAATAATCAATAATCCCCTTGATGCAGTATCAAATTACGGATTAATTTAAAGCAACATTTTATGAACTTTTCACAAAAATGAAACTTCCTATATTTAAATCAATATATAATAAAAATCTGCACTGATTAACTTAATTAACATCTTTTTAATTTTATAAAAATTTGAGTTCAGTAAAATTATTAATGGTTTTTATATAAATAAACAAAAATGTCATTTTTCTAATTATTTATGATTTTTTTCTAAAGTGATTTTTATGCACAAACTAAGGCATTTGTTTTGGCACTGTATTTAAAGAATGCATGATTGGTGTTAGTTACAGAGAATTTCTTTGGTGTATTTGGCGCATTTCATGGTTTTAGTCATGATGGATTAACAATGCTGATACTTAGAAACGACACATTCCTTTTAGAAACTGTATCCTTTTGTTAGAGCAGATACTGAAACAAATGAAAT